>JAMKCH010039341.1:0-20478 GCA_023653785.1 Ophioderma brevispina | reverse complement strand
TGTCTTTATCCTCATATCAATGTCCCTATCTGTTTTGGGGTATGTTATTTTTATGTGTAAAATATATCTCTGTTCTTCCAATGGCCTAGACTATCATTTGAGAACAAATTGAAGAAATTTCATATTTTGTGAAAATCTGCCAGTGCCGCTTTAATGGCCAGGGGTATTGTTGTGATCGTGTGTGTGCGCGTGCACCTGTCTGTAAGTGTCTGTTTATGTGTATGTTTCTTGTGCGTGTGATCTCAAGAACCACATATGCTATGATCAAGAAACTTGTTTGGAAGATGACCTCCATAGAGTTTTACATTGAATTGAATTTGACCTCATTTCCAAGACACAGGATCAATTTTACAATTGCATTCTTGAGCATGATATCTCATGAACGACTAGTGTTGGGATCTTGAAACTTTTTTTTTTTCATGGTCCCAACATTGAGTTTGATGGAGAATGACCTTACGCTTCATTTCCAAGGGCCACAGGGTCAATTTTGAAATTGCTCCCAGCCGAGAGGTTTTTAAGCCATATTCATATTGGGATGTGTTGTGGAAGAGCATTGTTAAATGCTCTGGTGGCTACCTTGGTTGAAAAAAGGAACTACAACAGCTAAGTCATGGAATCTGACAGAGCATTGGAGTCTGGGATCCAGTTGTAGATGCTCACAAAGCAGTTGCAAAAATCAGTGCACTTGCATCAGTTTAACAAGACTCATAATGGCATGCCTCCTGCGGGGCGACTTCAAACTGAGCATGCTTGCATTGATTTTTGCCAAAAGAGGCTAAAAAATTAATGCACCAAAAAAAGTAACTCCCCACCCCTAAAATTTGTCTCTCAAGTTCAAACGATACATCATATTATACATTAGTGGGTATAATTGGAAGCGGTGTATATTTACACATATTTTGACACCTGATTTGTGGCAATTGACTGAGTATTGTTGAAGTTAAGCCCACTTAATTGACTGGGCCCACCCCTGGATTTAAAAGTTGCACTAAACCCTATTGATAAACCCTGTTTACAGATGGAAATCAGTGCAATCCACTTCTTCTCTGCATGACCAATTCTCTTTCTTTATAGGGTTTACTGCAACTTTTAAATCCTGGGGGGGGTTGGTCAAGTGAGTATAACTTCAAGAATAGTCAGTTGATCGTCACAAATGAGGTGCCAAAATACGCATAAATAAACACCGCTTCCAAGTATACCCTATAATGTATAATGCGATGTATTGTTTGACCTTGATGGACACATTTCAGGTGTGGGGACTTACTTTTTTTGGTATGTTTATGCAGACATTAACCTTTAATCAAGTGGTATTTTTTAATTGAGGGAACACTGTGTAAAAAATCATATCCATCTTGTACAACATACAAATTCTAATTGTAACACCACACAACTTGGTACTTTCTATACCATCATTTTTATTGCATTGTCTTCATTTTACAAGCTCTTGTGACAAATCCTTGTTAATTTGACATCAACCCAAAAACTTAAAAACTTGTTAATTAACACTAGAATTATTTTACCACTTCTCGGACTTCCTATTTACATATTAAGGCTTTTCACACTGAGCAGGTGATCGATCGCCGTTTTTGAAGACTAGTGCAGCCGTTTTCTGAATACTAGAGACGCATGCGCAATAACTCCTTAGTTACGATGCAAAAGCTTTCCAAAGGAAGGATTTAATGAGCTGCTGCTTTCACGAAATACTTCTTTCCGAGACATTGCTTGACCTTTTTAATGCTGACGTACATGGCCATCTTTAAAGTGATATGACTTGTCACCTTGGTTTGTTTCTGCACAGAAATCGCGTTTCCATCGTGAAATTGAACGGACTGAATGAAGGAAATTCAACATGGCGAATAGTCTCTTACATAAGTGCATTTAGCAGACGCGCGTGTGCTGTTATTTGAGGAAGCACAACAGCAAAGTGTGTCAGAGTTAGCAAAGTATCATAATGAAATTGGTGGCTGGTTTGATGCCTACTGATGGCGATCGAATGCAAAAGTGGATCCATCACCGGCTCAGTGTGAAAAGCCTTATTGTTTTGTATGTGTTTTTGTTTTGATAAAGAGAGCTTTAGAGCAAGTGAAGAGTCTGATTTGAAGAGTTGTCAGTCTCTTGGTTATACACCACTAACCTGGCTGCTATAAGAATAAAAAAAATTAAGTGAACATATTTCTTGCTTGGCAACTTGATAAAATTCCCTTAAAATGTCTGAAAATGCACTAGTTATATTAAGAAAGCAATGCAGTTTCATGATTGACATGGTAGACTGGTATGTTTTCTGGAAGTAAATGGCATTTGGACAATAAATTTGAGGTAGTTTACTCCGTGCCCATCCATTTCACATCGATTTGCCCACTACTACAATCTTGGTCAAAAGAAGTTGGCACACCTTGTGGAAGTTTGCTCTTTTACATTGACATAATTCGACCATTTTTGAAGGTTCGAAATGAACTTTTTTTTGTAGCAAGCTTGAAGCTTTTGCCAATCCCTAAATCCTCCCCCTTCCCCACCAATCAATGTTGAGTATTGTTAGGCACGCTGTAACACAATTTCAGGTTTCAATTTTGTTCCGGGGGAGAGGAGACGATTTTACGGTAAGAAAAGTGTGCCAACACTTTGGTCCAAGATTGTAGCTGATATGTAGCGACTCTAGAGGATCTTGTGCTGGGCAGTCTGATGTGGTGCGAGTTTAGCGACTCATAACTAAAAAAATTCTGGTCACCATATCTTGAAAATTTGGCTATTTGGTGATTTTTGCTTATACTTTGGTGTGATATTGTTGTATTTCCTCTGTGAGGAGTTTAAATGTGAAAGAAACATGCTCAAAGTTGCCATATTTTCCATAGACTACTGTGTATAATTGAGTAAGTGGTGTATAACCTATGGGCTTTGGATTATGTTCCCTTTTCCTCATCAATTGACTATTTGTGTATTTCCCAGAATGCATAATAATAATAATAATAAATAGTTCTTATAAGGCGCAAAATCTTCAAGAGAACTCAGAGCGCCATAACAGTCAACACATACAAATCAAACAAAACAGCTATGAGCCATGAAAGGCTTGACGAAAAAGGTGAGTTTTAAGCTGACGTTTGAAGTCTTGGAATTTGGGGATACTGCGAATGCTGTTTGGAAGTGAATTCCAAACAGCTGACGCAGAGAAATTAAATGAGCGTTCACAAGCTGATTTAAGGTTGACCCGTTTGGAAAGTTTCAATATACTTTCAGTAATTGAACGGAGTGAACGTGGATGGGTGGTAAGTGGAAAAGCACAGATTTTTGAATCTGTGGAAAGCACAGCACAGTTATGACTGGCGTGAGCAGTTAACATTAACTTATTTAAAAAGTTCACAATTTAAAAACAATTAGCTTTAATGATACCACATTATTTAAAACTCACTGCTGCAAAATATTTGTGTCCTTTAAAGGGTAAGAGCGCTATCCGTTTAAATGTAGAATGGATGAAAAAAATAGATTTCTTAGATCTGGAATTTCTTTAACTACCTTGACATCAGGAGGGGTTTCTTATTGGGTCAACACAAAGGGGTACCCTTAGTTCGACCAAAGGACAAATTTAAAAAGACAAATTTAAAAAATTTCTAGGTTTTTACTCAAGTCCTTTCAAAATTGCGTGACCAGCTGGGCCAGGCCATAAACAGTTTGGAAGTGTTAATACAACAAGAGGTGTGAATTTAAAATAATCATTTCATTATTATATGCAGATAATTACATGAGAGCACCGGCATTAGAGCAAAATTTAGCTGTTAAAAATTTAGAAAATGTCTGACATGGACGGACGCTTCTGTTTGGGAAAGAATTGTGCCCATCCGTGATAAAAACCACATGTTTGAGCCTGTTTCCCACATGTAAGTGGGTTTTCAACAAAATTTTGGTACATCATGATGGAGCAAAAGTGAACTGCTTAATGGAAGGTAAAAACTTATAAGGTAGCATCGGCTATTTGGTAGCATTCATCCAAGGACCACCAAAAAGAGTGTCGTCCAGAGGCCATTGCTTTGCCAACCACTTTCAAAAAGAAACATTTGTGAAAATCTGTGTCTTAATTGTATGAAGGATCAGGGATTGTCTGATGTTACTTATAAATCAAAGCCAGTGTAGTAATCTACAGGACCATTGGAGGAGTTATAGTTGTTAAAAAAAACCTTAGGATCAAAAATCTCAACATCAGAGAAAAAAGTCAGGGCGTGTGTCATGAAAATAAAATTATTGGCTTATAATATAAAGTCTTGTGTGTGTAAATTTCAGCAATGAAAGACACACATAGCATACTCGCGATGGAAAATTTAACCAGGCCAGCTGTACGTTCTACTACAAACAATCCATGGCATATCTGACAGTGATATACCTATGGGTCACGGACTCTGGAGTACACAATCAATAATCCCTTTGGTGTTACTGATATACCTGTAGGGCCTTTCTGCCTGTCATACACAAATAGCTCCCCTTTTGTGCGACAGAAAACCAGGAAGCCATTTGTTTGTTTGGGAGAGGAGGAAGTTCTCTCACATGGGAAGCACAACATCCATTAACTGCAAAGAAGTTGGATTACGAAGGAGCAAAACGATCTCCTCGTTTGTGTAACAGCAAGGCGGAAAGCTTGGTTGTGTAGCAAACTTGAGATAGAGAGCAATCTGTATAGTGAATAGATATGGATTCTGCACCAGCCCACAATAATCCGGTCATGTGCATCATGCTATGAATTGAAGTAGATAATTTAGTGTTTACATCACAGACAGGGCTCTTAATAGTGAGTTCTTACCGTCGTAGAACTCATGCCTATCCAAATCAATTCCATTGGAAACAAGTACCTGTTATCACTGTGAACAGTGATACCTGTTATGAGCTCGATGACCCAGGAAGGAACACTTAGCTTGCCCTCTGTCAATACTCAATGCCTTTCTTAAGCTGGAACAGCAATTCAACTCATGATACTGTAACTGCTTCAAGTTGTTCAAATCGTGTTTAGGGACTTGATGGCAAAGCTTCCATCTCTCCCTTTGCAACAGTGGCCAAGAGAGGGAATCACAATGGCTGCCCTTGGAAATTTAGATAACAGTGTACTGTCAGGCTTCACTGGTTGTGTTATAGAGAGCCTGTAGTTCTTTGATAAGTTGAAACCTCGGGTTATTAAAGACTCAGACCTGGCTGATTACCTTGACTATGATCCCAAATTTGGTGCAATTTCATTATATTGCTTGAATGCTGCTGCTTTTCTTAATTCTGTTACCGAGTCCCTTATCTTGCATTTCATATTGGTTCTAGAACTACCTTTGTACCATTTGAACATACTCCTCCTTTAATTCTTTGAGACAAATCTTTGATTGTCCATGGATTTGTCCAGAGTTCGCATACCAAAGTGTTTCTTCTCAACTGCAGCTTGAAGCTTCATTTCTTGTCATCGACATTCCTCACCAGCTCATGATAAGGAGTTGTGTTTCTGGGCAGCTCCTTCAAAGTAACCGCTCATGTTCAATTGGGCAGGTCTTGAGACTTGCAGTCCATTGCACCACCGTTTTTCTTCAGTCTCACAGTAATACCTTACCTGTTCATCATGTATTTCACAGCGCTTATTTCTCTTCACAGTCCAGACTGTTAGTCTTCGAATGTGACAATCTGTGATCCTTGATGAAGTGTTATGGTGTGTATGGCACCTGATGACAAGTGCTGACTGCAGTTGACACAATGTACTTCAGCTTGCTTTCCACATACACTACATAGTGTGTTTTGCAGTTTTCCTCTAGATTAAAAAAAAAAATGCATTTGTTGTAAAAAATATGGTCAAACCCATTAAAAACTTATGCACACTGCATGCATTTGAAGACATGAACTTAAAATGTCAATGTGTCCAATGCTGCATTGAAAAGAGGCTAGTTGACCCACTGCCCAGAGTTAAGGGACATGGGGCATTGGGGGCCCAATTTAAATCGTGGGGGCGGCATTAGTACATGTAGTGAGATTGCGCTGGGCCTAGAGTCTTAATAATAGGCGGTGGTTGTCTAACAGTATACTGGTGTTGATGTGTCAGTGGCCACAAGCGATGTATCTTATCTGGATGTTTGGATCCAATCAGACTGAACTCAGTTGCCCCTATGATGATGGTTGATTGGCCTATCAAATGGTGCTGACAAGATGTTGAAGTAGATGACATCCCCCCTCCCCCCCCCCCCTCCCCGCCCCCCCTCCCCCTCCCCCTCCCCCCCTCCCCCTCCCCCTATGACAACCGGGTCCCCTTCACTCATAGAAATGGAGATTTGGATCTTCTTCCGAAGAATTTTTGTATTTTTGTATCATACACCGGTAAAATATGTTTGCTTGTCATGTTATGAACAAAACACCTCCAATGTAGTTAATATACATTTATTAACACACACACAGTGTCCTATGTAGGCTAATTTAGTACACTTTTTGGGGGGGACCACTTTGGGCCATTCTTTGGTGGTTGTGCCTAAAAGGGTAATTTGATTTTGAACACAATGCGTTTGCCCAAGCATAATGAGATGTTATACTTTTGGTATTAATGAATACCTTTGTCCAATCCTAACCATAAAATAGTGTTTCCACTTTCTTCTAGATGTCCACTGTGTCATGAGGGCAAATAAAGTTGGTCACATGTGTGACAGTAAAAGGTTTTAAGAATTCAAAATGGAGACTGTAAAATTCTGTGGTTATTTAAAAATAATCACGCTCATAGTTAGTTCAGAAAGACATTGGTACTTTGTCATTACACAATGTTGGTAATTAAAGGTGCATGTGCAAACAGTATTACAAATTTTGATACAGATGAAAGGCTTATTTTTCTCATTATTAGCCTTCAATCCATTCATCCCAAGATATAAACCAAAAAAGGGCATTTTGAATGGTTAACCATCAATATTAACACAGTATTGAATATAGCTTGGCAATATGGATTATTGTTCGTACCATCATATACCACAATTGTTTCCCACAGTAAAAGAATAGTTTCATATGAAATAAATTAAGAAAATGGTGTAATAATCTTTTTTTTTTCAAAAAATGGTAAACATTGTTCATTTATGTAAATGAGAATGCTGAGTTGAAAATTGTTTAACAATATCATGCAATAAAATTGGAAGGGTAGTTAACTGCTAATGTAAAGAAAAGTTGAATACCATATAACTTTGTCAAAAGTTTTTGGTAGATTAAGAATGGCCATTTAGCAAGCCCTTGTGCGTGTGTGTATGGTATGTGTTGTGGTCACTAAAATGTTAAGTTTTGAGTCAGCGGCCCAAGCTTTCTTCTTTGTCTTAGGTGTCCACAGTCTGGTAATGACTTATGGTGATGTCAGGATTTATTCACCTAAGTAAGCTGACCGGCGGCCGGGGTATCCATGTACGGACACTCCTAACAGACCCGCTTTTGGAGACTGGGGGCCCAGATTGGGAACAGTCAGGGTTTACACCCTTACCTTAGTCAACACTGACTGCGATGTACTGGCAGTTGTGACTCGCTGTAAACAGACCGACGGCTTAACTCCCCTCCGAAGGATGGGATGGTTTCATGAGTCATTTGCCCAATCAAAGTGAACCATAGAGGAGAGCGATTTCTGTATTTAATCAATAGCTCGTGTACAAAAAGATAAATCCAGAAGAGCACCAGAATAAATCCAGCACGTGGACACCACCGGATTCGGAACCGGGATTTTTGTGGTAAATTTGCGCCACGGCACGCACCATAAATGCTAGGCCCGCTCTCCACAGCAGCCCACTGCTTATATTCTGTGAATATAGTGAGCGCAATTACGGTGTGTAGGACAGTGGGTTCAGGTTAATGCTTACAGGTAGGGTCACAGATTAGTTAGGTTTACAGTGTGTAGGAAAATGAGTTCAGGTTAATAGGTACAGTTAGGGTTACAGTGTGCAGGATAATTGGTTCAGGTTAGTGGGTGCGCATTCACTGATAGTGCCTTTAATTCCTTGAACACTGCACTGAGCATGAATGTAATTTTCAATCAACTGGGGGTATAATGCAATCCAACAATGGTACAAGTATGAAGCAAATGAAAATAAAGACTAATGTGGCTCCTGTAAAGTGGAAAAGTTGAATCCCTAAAAGTTAGCATAAAGTACTTTGCAAGTATTTTTTTCATACCACTTACCGTTTCTCCATGTGTTACAGTTTCCTTCAGGGTGTTAACAAGAAAGTGCCCAGGAAATCCTAATTCCTTCCTCTGGCACTTGCGTTTGTTTATTGCAAGTGGGACAGATCACGACTGTTTATCGTGGCTTGTTTAGCCAGTCGTCCAGACATTCAAAAGCAAAATCCATGCAGCAAGGTAGGCCTATGGAGTTTCAATGTCAAAGCAGATGCAGCAGGAAAGAAAATCTTTGCTAATTTTTGAATGAGAGCAGCGGCCATCTGTTATGCTGGGTTATGTCAGTCTGCATCACCAATTATCTTGCATAAAATAGGAGATATCACATGGAAAAAGAAATTAGATTTGAAGTTTATAAAAGCTATTTATACATAGTTGGTGTTATGAGTGTGCAATGTGTTGAGTCCAGAATTTTCAATCCCATGATATGGAGCAATGATATGGATTGTGACTAGAATTCTGGGTGTATATGTTATAAGGTTTACTAGAATGATTGTGGGTAGGTTTAAACATGGGTTTTGGTTTTAACCATGAAACACGATATAGGACACAATAGGTGGCGTGCGTTTAACTTTAATACTCACTCACTCGCAATGATATGTGGGTCAAAATGATTGATTTTCAAGTTATCTTTATTGGCCAAAATCAACTTTGACAAGATGCCCAAATTCTAGCTATCTAAAAAAAATGAGCCAGAAATAGTGTACAGTCCAGATATGGTTTTTTAAAGGGAGTATTGTGAGGCCACACCTTCGACCCATGACTTACCTAAAAAATTTGACTGTTATATCATCTGAACCGCCGGCCTAAGTATTAGTATGTGTGCCTATCTTAGGGCAAATTTTTATACTCTGGAAGAAATTCATTTTATTTTGCCATAAACAGACAGAAATACAACCCAGTGGCATATAGGGCAGTGTGATAAAAAACAGTACAACCTCAAAAACGAACTGTCAGAATCAAGTGAATGTAGGAAATAACCTTTTCTCGGCAATATGTAGTGAACCATACAAGAAATTTGAGGTGCTAGGATCATGAAATTGCACCTTTAAACAATGCAAATCAAACTCTTGTGTGCTGAGTATAGCAAGGGTCATGTGATCAGGGACCCTTCATTAATTCATATGTATTAATTTTTCAGTACTCACATATCAAAGTACAAATGCCAAAGAGATATATAACAAACAAACATACATACAAAACGGATCCATTGAAGGAATAACAGATTTAAAAGCGGAATTTTGGGATATGGAGTAAACATAGAAAGAGTACCAAGGATATGCCCAAAAAAGCCTAAAAAATAGTGAAACTTACTTCAATGGGGTCGATTTTTTAATGGAAAATGGGTGGGGACCAAGCAGATCAGGCCACATGCCAATAAATAATAAAATTACACCCAAAATGCACACATGCCGAACCAAAAGAAAAGAGGCTAATCAATTATGCTGACCGAAACTCTGCTCTTATAATGGCCTGATCCATCAGATGTTTTTTGAGGCCTTTCTAAACTGGGCCAGATTGGTGATCTGCTTGATGAAATTTGGTAATGGAATCCAGTGTTGATGCAATATTGAAAAAAAAAGGTGTGACTTAACATTACCATAATTTCTGGGAACAACAAAATTATATAGGCTATCCTGGTACCATAGTACAGGCGAGATTTTGTACGTGTAAATTTGGAATTTAGGTAACCCGGGGCATTTTCATGGAATATTTTTAAAACCTGATTCAATTTCATGGATACCCTCAGCATGACAAAATACCAATTTTTGCGTCGTCTGACCTACAGGGTGAGTCAAAAAAAACTTGCACCCGGATTGATCCGACATTTGAATTTTAACTAACAATAGTAACATATCGGTGTCATCGGAAAGCCAATTTCATTATCTTTAATTGCTGCAAAGATAATTTCCCAACGGATAAGTGTGTAGACCAGCTCCCAGTCTTGAATTCAAGTAGTCAGTTTTACCCATCTGGTTCCCATTTTAAATAAAGGTGGCCAACTAAGCCAATGACTCCCCAAACAAGAGAAGATTTCAGTAGCTGTCCCACAATGCATTGCTTCCATATGAGTTTTTGTACAGCTACTATTGTGGTGTGATTATCGGAGTGATGAAAAAAATAGCAAAAAAAATTTTGACAGTACTGATCTCAAACTTGCATTTTAAGGAGGGTTCATCTCTAACGATTCACATGACAACCTGTATAAAAAACTTTTTTTGCTAATGGAGGCAATGCATGGGGGAAGTACTGGTAGCTCTCTTCCACCATAAAAAACCGATGATAAGGTATTGTCAATGACTTAGGGGAACAATAGAGTGGTATCTCAAAGGTGAAAAATCCTGGATAATGGGAAGTTCTATTTTAAAACACTTTTTTTTAAGATTTGGCATATTTTGGTCTACAAATAGAGACAATAATTTAAAACCTCAACAGGTTGTCACCGATGTCGTTCCTTCATATGGATGCTTCTTTCAACTACTCCAGAAACTAATACATAGATCAAGTTAAATTTATTTTTAAATGATTTGTATAAGTGATTGAGGACGTAAAGTGTTTAATGAGGGCATCGTGGCAAATTGCGACTGAATTTGTGGGGTTAATATTTATTATGCATCATAATTAGTACTGTTCTGCGGACATGATTTGCACTTCGCTGACGCCGTTTTGTCTCCTAATTCAATGCGAATCCGTGGGGACAGCTGCGCATAAAAACCGATCTACTTGATTCACAACGGCTGAAGCTCGGTCTATACATAACCGATGTGAATGATCTTTGCAGCAAATTAAAGATAATGAATAAGCTTCAGATGATACCAAAAATGGATGACACAATCAGGGTCAAGTTTTTTTTTGACTCACCCTGGATGTATGTGCGAGGTCCCAAACTAAATGACTGCACAAATTCTCAATAATAGAAATGTATACTCTATAATGTAATGCAAATATGTAACCTGGTATGGCTACGCTGAAGCATGGAGGAAGGTAAACATAATGCTTAAATGGTTGATTGTTGCACAGAACTTCGATTTCAGATTCAGATGCAACTTTATTTCATTCAGAGAACATGTTCATATAATACAAATACAAGCATACAATAACCAAGTATTTTAGACAGTAGCAATACATGATCATTATGTTGATAATATAAATTATTCATGTTAGATATGATAAAAAAACTATGCAGAGTCAGTTGATCAGATACAAACGCCACAGATCAGTTGGATATAATAATAAATAGGTAAGCTGATTACATTATATCAACAGGCATAGTGTATACAAAAAGGCACAGTATAAAGAAGCAAGGTAGGAGTATTATAAAGACAAGTCTGAACGGTGAAGGAATCAAATAAAACCCAGGGGGCTTTAGCGTTTGTTGATCTTACCCCTACTTATATAGAAACAAAACTTGCATATTTTACCATTCAAGATACAAATACAATGTTATCGAAGTTAATAGCAGTTATAACTTGTAACCGTTAAAATTTAAAGCCAAGAAGCTTCGGTTCCAATTACCACTTACATGTCTGGTGTCGTTCATACTTCCTAGTGTATAGTGTTATGATTATCTACAGCTTGCGTGAGGGTGCATTATCTAAAAAATAGATTCTTTATCTCACCAAAGGTTGTGAACTTTGTTTATAATAGTCATGGCAATGTACATATTGAAACAAAAGGAGGGAAGTACTTTGTGCACGAGTTGCAGCTTGGTGATTGAACAGCCACACGGAAAGGTGTACCATATGAGGAATAGGTGTTTGTTACCTAATGTTAAAGTTGATTATCAGTGTAATGGTATTTATTTCATGTATAGGCCCAAAAACAATCCAATGATTATTTCAACTTTTCATAAATAAAAAAAGCTGAATAGTGTTAATTGGCACAAACTAAAAAAATATTGATTCCATGGGAACTTGAACTCCAATTAATCTACCAATTATTTAATTTAGTTGATTACAAGGTTAGATTGTTTTATTGATGATGGAACTTTGGCCTGGTCAAGTTATGTTTGTTAAATGATCACTTAACCCAAAACTAATTGCAAACAGAATTGAAATTCCTTAAGAATGTATTTAGACAAACCTTGAAGAAACAAATTCAACAAGTTAACTAAAATCAAAAGCAGTGTTAGTTTATTTTTAAGGGGTTAAGTTTTTGCAGGGGTCAAAAACTTGTGGAAAGTGTCAAAATGTGTTGTTAAGTATTTTTATTAACAAGCATGTGATCACCTTTCAAGGATTAAAGGTACAATTTGTCCAATTGCGAATTGTAGTCAAATAGTTATGAGGGCAAGATCGTTCAAGGTCACAATGTGTAAATTTCAGACTTATCTATCAGTTATAATATTGCTGTTCAATTGTTTGACTATATGGTACAGGACCTAAAAATATACTGCTGGCATCATCTATGATATTTTTGTTGCAATATAATCAGAATCAATGGGACTGTAGTATAGGGTCCCGTATGGGATGTCACTCTCTCTCCCGCCTTACTCTGGAAGGCTCAAATTGAACTCTTAAACAAAGAATATATACATTTTTGGTTCTCCCAACAAATTAAGATTGGCAAAAAAGGTGGGCTATAGAATGCCTCTGCGTTCGGGTGTGTGTTGTGTGTGCGCGCGTTACTATTCCATGCGATAATATTTGGTCTAAGCAAGTGTAGGCAGTGGCTTGGATTCAGAAGAAGGAAGAGTGGGTCGTGTCATGGGTTAAAGGTCAAATCTGGTCAAATAGGGGTCATAATGTGTGTCAAAATAGGGTTATAGTGCTATTGCCTATTAATCTTGTAAACACAATATCAATTTTGTGATCTAAGCAACGTAGGGAGGGTATGGGTGTCTGTCTTAGCACCGTAGATGTCACCCAAGTAAATGTAAGAGGTGGATGAGTGTGGAGGTATAGGGCATGTGGCCATGGGTTCAAAAGGTTAGAATGCGGAGTCAAATATGAATAAAGGGCTTTAACCTTTCTGTTTGTTGTATGCTAATGAAACTTGGTGGGTGTGGTCAAAATACAGGCAATTAAAGGTCACGGCAGGGTCAGCAAGGTGAAATTCACAAAATAATAATATGTGGTAGGATGAGAAAACTTGGTGGGGGGTGATGGTCATTCATTGCCTAAACCTTTTGAAGTCATTTCAATGTGTGGGGGATTACAAGGTCAAATCAACTTAAATGTGTAACGATGATGAATGAAATTGAAAAAACATGGTAGGGTGGTCTTTGCTAAAAAATGGCATGCAAATTTAGGCCCACAAAGTTTTAAAACCAGGATGAAGTTCTTGAGTGGGTCACAAAGATTGGTGTCAGTGATCTTATGTCCCTTCCACTTCTAGGGATTTTTACGACCATTTTAATGCCTTTGAAGGTGAGGCCTTGAGTACTTACATTCTAAAGCAGCACTTCAATCTCAATGAAAGTCAATGTAGGGATGCATATGTGTTACCCTTTAAAGTGACTCTAGATAGCAAATTGAGGTGGATGCAGTTTAGCATTCTTCTTGGGATACTCCCCACCAATTCATGGTTTTACAGAGCTGGGCTGAGGGCTGATGGGCTCTGTCCCTTTTGTCACCTATGGTGTGATCTGAAACATGTTTTTTACGAGTGTGATATAGCCTCTAACCTCATGCAGGAGATAAGGTTTTTTTTTTACTTTTTTACCGACTCTTTGTTTAGTCGATATTTTGTATGGGATTTTTGATGGTAACGAAAACAACATTCTTGTGAATCAAATGATTCTTATTTTTAAGAAATGTATGTATAAAAGCTGTGCATCAGCCGAGCGTCCATCTCTCAGTAAGTTTAGGAATAGTTTACGTGAGACCTTCAAGCTTGGTGAAGAAAAAAATAATCGCCCAAAGAAAGGACAAAGTTGAGTTTCACTATAAGAAATGGGATCTGGTGATAAACAAGCTAAATATGTAACTTTGATTAGTGCATGTTTTTTCAGGAGGATAGGGGTGTATGAAGGAAGGGTACTCTGCTCTTGCGTTTTTTGTGTGTATGTGGTTTTTTTTATCAATACACTTTTGTCATTGTAAACTTGCTTTGTTTTTGTTGAACGGTTAAATAAAAGTCGAGTTTAAAGGCACTCGGCAAATACAAAAAAAAGAATTAAATTGCTATAACGCTTCTTGTTTGTTGTATGTATTCAGGTCATTTCAAGGTCACGCAGGGTCATTCAAGGTGAAATCACAAAGTATGTGGTAGGATGATGAAACTTGGTGGGTGTGGTCAATTCATGCCAAAAATTTTGAAGGTCATTTCAATGTCATGTGGGGTTATTCAAGGTCAAATCACTTAACATGTGGTAAGATGATGAAACACATGGTAGGTGTGGTCTTTGCCAAAAAAATTGGTCATTTCAAGGTCATGTGGGATCATGCATGGTTAAATCATTACACATTGGTTATGGTTATTTAAACTTATTGGGTGTAGTAAATATTCATTGGCAAAAATGTTGAAGGTCATTTCGAGGTCATGCATGGTCATTCAAGTTCAAATTACTAAATATGTGGTAGGATGATAAAACTTGGTTGGTGTGGTCAACATTCAGTTGCAAAAATGTTGAAAGACATTTCAAGGTTGTGCGGGGTCATCCAAGGTCAAATCACTACACATAGTTATATGGTCATGAAACTTGGTGGGTGTAGTCAAAATTTGATACCATAATTTTTAAGGTCATTTTAAGGTCATCTGGGGTCATCCATTGCTACTGATATGGCAGGAGCCTCAGTGTTTTGAGAAACTGTTATTTCCACCACAATCCACCCTGTGATCCTATTTCCCTCCATTTACTACCATGACAGGTGGGGACCTTTGTAGTTCAAGAACTGCCTTGTGTTATTTAGTGTCACCAAATGAACAATTTCATAATTGAAATAGTCAGCATTTATATAGTGCTCTAGTCTTACATAATAAGGCACCGTGCGAATGCATTGTGGTCAAGACAAATGTGATACAAAACAAATGTCTGGTGGCATTGCTTTTGTGGGCCGCCAGCTATAGCTTTGAGGACCACTTAGCAATCCATTGTGCAAGCTTGTGCCAGGATATAGAATGGTAGTATGGTTTGCATCTTATGCTTTCAATTTGCTCCGTTTATGTATTCTAAATGGTGAGCATCGGTTCATTCACTTAACTTTGATAATTTATGTGCAATCACATAACATCATTTCTGAAAAAACTTATTCCATTTGGACAGGATTGCCAAAGAATTGTGACAGGGAATGGAATTAAAAGAGAAAGGAAAACTGTGAAGGCAAGGGACTTGGTCAGCTTTTGGTGGCCGCTATCTTAAGACTGACAGTCAGAACAGCAGAGAACTTCTCTCTAGGTTTGTAGCACTTTTTTTGGTTATTTAAATTTTTACACACAAAAAGTAGTGCATCATGCATACACATCCAATGATGATAAATTGGAGTCACAGGTGTATTTATTTTTTGAAAATTCAATGAGATGTTACTTAAAAAGAATTTATATGATTTATGCAATGAAAACAAAATAAATCACGATTACAAAAGTAGGCTGGGATTTTATGGTGTGCTGGTGTAGGCTAGATCTTGTAATCCATACTAAAGTTCATATTTGACACACGTTTACAATATTAACATTTCCCCCATAGACTCACTGTAGGGATTAGGATAATTTTCAGCACATATAGAAAAATATAGTTCTTAATTTTCTTCTTTACCCTAGAATCAAAATTGAACAAAAAGTAATAAAAAGCAGTATACATAACATGAGTTTAATCAGCTTAAAATTTTAGCACAATGTTACATTTTAGGTACCTGTACTGTGAAAACACTCATTCATTTGTTTATATAGCATGTTGTTAGGAGGGGCTCGGTGAAATCCTGGGCTTTGGTGGCCAGTGCTTTTCCCAAATAGTCATATGCGATGCAGGATTAATTTTATGGTGAAAAGTGAAGAATTTGGCTTACATATTTGTTTACATCAGAACTGTCAAACATAAAACTGTAGTGCTTCTTTTGAACCCAGGGTTGTTTTAAAAATCCTCTTAATATTTTTGAACAATGTCAAGCTAATGAGACCCTCCCAAGGAAACATTTTCTTTGCAGACTCACTTACACATGACCTGATACAAAGAAGGAAAGTGTTGCTCATCATAGCTGGCTACCCACTGATGGGCAATATCAGGTATTTAAAATTGTTGGAATAAAAAGCTATTTGAAACAATAGCACAAATAGCCATTGTGGGATTTTCTGTTTTGCGATTTAGAGAATAAAGGTATGATTTGGGGAATGATTACTCTCTTTACAATGAATTGAAACGAAGGCGATTACCATTAGTCGAAGTGGAAGAACGAGCGGAGGTCGAGTTCTCTTCCACGCAAAAACGAAATGCGTGTAATTGTCGTAAAGACAGTACCGGTTACTAAATCATACTTTATTCTCATTCCCTTAAAAGCTTTTGTATATAATTAAGGTTATCTGTAACCCATTTTTCGTGATACTTATGACTTAAATGAAACAAGAAAGAGATGACTACCAACCCTCACTCAAAAATGTGTAAAATAAAAAAAACAAATCAAAAAAAAATGTCAATAAAACCAAAATCGAACAACCCGTTGAACGCAATGAAATACGCAACGAGACGCAACGTCGGCAGGCGTGGGCGAATGATAGGTATAACGCGAGCGCTTGAACCTCCAACCTAACCTTTTAACTTTGACCTCTCTTACAAGGGGTATACTAGCCATTGTAGAGGACCAAGAAAACAGGGGTCTTGTGGTACAGCAAGGTGGTGCTAAGGCCTTGTTACCATTAGCAATTGAAGGCAATGAGGTTGGCAAGCTAAGGCGACACAGGCTCTGCTAAAATCGCCATTACATGAACACAGAAAGTTGCATTTCCAGTCCAAAAGGGTGGAGTATTTAAGGTCATCAGTATTTCATTGTCTATAGGCTTAGACCAGGTCTAGCCTAGGTCAGGTTTTCTTTGAGGCCTGCTACTGTATCCTGGTAAAAAGTACTACCTGTCCAGGGCCGGTTGTTGGGCAGCTTTAAAAACCGTCACCACATCGGGTTTCTAAGAAAATTGATAAGGAGGGTAGCTGGTTACCCTGGTAGAACTAAAAAAAGATCTACCTACGAGGGCGTCAGCTCTGAGGAGAGCTAACGACGGCCATCCAGCACATTGGCATCAGGAAGGGGCATCTGTCAATTCTCTTTTGCTCACCAAATCCCCCATCACAAGCCAGTCATCCTGTGAATGTGAGGTGAATCCAAGGCCACCCCGTTAGCGGGACAAAACCGCCGATTTAAACCTTTGGTTTTCCTACTAATACTACTATAACTCTTGATACATATGGTCTCTTATGGCGAGACCTCGAACAGTGCTGTGGATCTTGGAAATTACTAGTTGTGGTGGAATCTGTATACCACACTGTACCATTCACATTAAGCAATATTTAAGAAAAAAATGGTGACATTTAATCCAAGACCATCCCCCCCCCCCTCCCACCCCCCCCCCCCCCCCCCATGATTTTAAGTTTTTTTCAGTTGAGGGGAAACATGAAATGAGCATTTGCGCCTGTTGATATTGTTGCGATATAATATCCTATGATGGCAATATCCAGATTCTCCTAATGATACACTAAAAAAAGATGGTGCTGTGTTCCAGTAACTATACTCTGGGACAGAAACCTTTTGACGAGCGTTTTTATACTTTGGTGTAAAAGGGGGCCGATATCAGCACATAGGTGCGTGGAGGTGACCCAGCATACAGCACGATGCAATTGATGCCAGTGCATTTTGTCCGCAGTAAAAATTTGCGAGAACCAGGAAAAGTACAACTCGTCAAAGGGTTTCTGTCCCTGAATATAGAAAAGATTTTTTTTTTTTTTTTTGTTTTTTAATACAGTGGCTAAGTTATATTGGCAGGCTACATTGTTTTTCAGTGTTTTTGTTGTTAGATTATGGAGATTTATGGTGATGTACATTCCCAAATTTCATTTCCCATATATTTACCCAAAATGTTTCACCAATATTTCTGCTCTTTACTTATTATTACCTTACAGTGTCTAGAGCTTGTTCGACCCCATTGGCTCTATTACATGTGGAGAAGTCAGGCCTGGAGAATTTTGAAGCTCTGATGGCACTCACTACCGAGCTGTTGAATGACCTCATAAGGTAAGGTCATATGTAATGCTGGGAATCTGTCCGTCTGGTCTGTCCGTGCTGAGATATACTCGTGTGACTCCTTCTTATATAGTGCTTTATTCCATCATGACTTGTCTAAAATTTGCTACTTGTGTGTTCTAAATTGCTTCTGCTGTGTCTAAATTTGCTACTTGGCTGTGTCTAAATGTGCTACTTGGTGTATAAATTTGCGACTTGTGTGTCTAAATTTGCTACTTGTGTCTAAATTGCTACTTGTGTGTCTTAAATTTGCTATTGTGGGTGTCTAAATGCCTATTGATGTGTCTAAATTGATACTTGGTGTCTAAAATTTGCTACTTGTGTATAAATTTGCTACTTGTGTGTTAATTTTAACAAAGAAAAGTCACACAAGTATACCTTGTGTAATTTGTCTGTCTGTGATTTGTCCATATTATAAAATGAAGTATACTTGCGCGAACTCCATTTCTGTATTTGCTTTATTCCATATGGCTTGTGGGTTCTAATTTTTGTAAATTTGTGTTGTCTAATTTTAACAAAAAAAAGAAATTCACCAAGTATACTTGCGGTTAACCTTGTGTGTATTCCTATGTCCGTCAGGTATTCATTTGTAATCAATGAGGATCTTTCTTAAAGGGCATTTCCTTTGATCCCACAGCCTACTTTTCGTCCCCCCGGGCTTATCTAGAACCATCACATAAAGTAATCCATGTGTACCTAATATACGTGGCATAATTCGGGTGTAACTGGTAAATAAATAAATTCACAATTTTGTATTTTTTGGTTCCGTAATCATCAGTCGACTGCGCAGAAGGCGATCGCAAGTTTCCTCCAGCCACTTCTGTTTTGGGCCAGTTGGAGATAGCCTTGGTTGCAACATGTTGTTGTATCCCCCAAGAGCTTTTGGATGTAGGGAGATATGATGTTCTCTGTCGGCATGGCTTCCTCTTTAGTGATGCCGATTAAACCCAAAGATCAGCAACTGCCCCTCTCGATCAGAAAATTGACAGTGGGCCGAACCGATACCGATTCAGATGCAACTAGATTAATTTCAAAGCCAGGGCAAATTTGTCCTAGTCAGGTATTAGCATGTGTTCATGGTCTAGCTTTAGTTTTTCAGAGCATTTTTTAATAAGTAATATGACGACTTTTGTAAGAATTCCATGTCAATACAAAGCCCCAAATTAAAAAATCAAAATAATACCCTGCAAGTCTATCTTTAACTTTCTCCAGTGCATCCGATGTCGGCGCAAGTGAATGACAATAACCTATTCCATGCTGTACCAGTTTGTCGCATGGAAAACAGTCTGTGGTTATTTTATTAACAAAACACAAAAATGCCACGACTACTAGAATCAGATGTGCTAGATTTGTTCGCGGTGTGTACCGATGCATCAGAAATCTCGGTGTTCTTCAACACTGCCACTGGCGGTGGTGGTCAATTTTCAAAACACCGACTACACCAATATTGTTGGTGTGACATACAGTGTATGTACGCCAATACACAGCACTTAGTTTTTTTCAGCAATATGCAAGTTCTGTTCGAAATATAAAACCCCTACCTAAATATTTTCACCCGCAAATTGCGCAAGTTGTAATCAATTTGTTATTTCTTTTAATATTCTAAATTGTACTAAACCAAATTAAATGTGTGGAAAGCCCGGTTTTGAGCCTATTTCACAATTCGACAACTTTTCAAGTAGAACCTTGTATTAAATTCATCCACTGGTTTTGAGGCTACTTAAGTTAAGCCATATCATCGCCATCCTGGTGCAGTTCTCGTGCAATGTGTATCAAATCAATGAACCCCCCAATGTGCAGCTATTATGTTATCAAGCATGGCACGTGGCCACTCGTGTGCTGAGAGGCCTTAATCGGTGCATTGGTGTCTGGCAGGTGAGTCGTGGGAATTATGAGATGTAAAGTTTATGTTTGAATGTTACATTGTGGATAGTTGAAGCTCTGGTTTTTACTTTAAATACTGTTTGAAGAGTTAAAATATATCAAAAATGAGCAAAAAACATGAAATTTAATGCAGAAATATGAGCCAGGAATTACATATACTGATGAATTACGTTTGATGAAACATGTGGAGTCTTCTTTTCAGGACAGTCGGTATGGATCTACAAATGGCTGTATGACTATTTCTTGTACCGCATGCTCATTTCCGTCTGTAGATGTTGACGGAATTTTCCA
>JAMKCH010039340.1:0-14098 GCA_023653785.1 Ophioderma brevispina | reverse complement strand
CCTTTTGGCAAGCACCAAAGTCTGTATCTTGCAGCTGAACGTTGAGGGTCTTACTCATGCTAAGCGTGACATCCTCTTACAGCTCTCAGGGAGAACGGAGTGCATATCATCCTCCTCCAAGGGAAGAAACTCACCGACGAATTTGAAGAGAAGCTGCAAATAGAAGGTTTTGACCTTATTTGCTTCATCCCACACAACAAGCATGGGATTGCTTCCTATGTGAAGCAAGACATTACCAAGTGAGATCAAACCCTGCACACTTCAGTGAATTCACCAATTCAGTGGATAACATTTGAAGCAATGGGACCCACTTCAACCCTCTATAAGCCACACCAGATGAGGCAGACTTCAACGCCCTTCCAGTAGTTCAGCGGAACTCCTTCGTTGAAGAGATTTCAAAACTGTAGAAATACAGCATGGGGGTACTCCAACATTGACAGAATGGCAAAGCGGCTCTTGAATGGATTGAAGGCCAAGACCTCCAACTGCGGTGTGATAGTAAGGATCCACCTACTTTCTATTCAAGCACTCATGGGACATGGACCTGTCCCGACCTGTCAACAGTCCTCCAGCGGACATCCGATCCCGCTGCTCCAGTACGGTCCTCCCTAGATTTCCTAGATTCAGGTAATTTGCCCTTTCTGGTCACCAGTGAAATCAAGGTCACGATCTCCAGCCTCTACACAAAGAGATGGAATTCAGGAAAGCCAACTGTTCCAAGTTCAACACAACTCAACGATGTGGCACTTGAAAAACTCAGCAAACCCCAAGACTGTCAGCTCTGTTTCACCTTGCAAATCGTTGCGCAAACGAGAGAACTTAACATCACTCTAGATGGAGGAAAAACTGTCAGATGACCCAACACCGAAGTACATGGCCGTCACAATGGACCGCAGCCTTACTTTCATTAAACACCAAGGCAGTCGCTGCCAAGATGCAGTCTCGTGTTAACCTCTCAGAAGGCGCGCAGGAACTGGATGGGGTGCATCTTTTCTTAATATTTCTATTTCTAATAGGCGTACTCTTGAGCTTATTACTTGTGAGTATGTTAACATGCCTGCACCTGTATAAAAGGTACGCAAAATCAATTTGGACATTTCGATTAATCACTGATGGAGTTTGTTAAATTTAACTCAGTGTTAGATGTTCTTCCAAAACTTGTACTTTTCGGTGGACTTGCACCAGATTTACCCTGATGATTGGCCTTGCAAACGTTTATCGGGTCAAAGGTCAAGTAGGGTAATTTGGGTCTATGATCATTATTTTAACCTGCCTCCAGTTACCATGGGAGTACTGCGAAGAATTATTCTGATCAGTTAAACTTAGCGTAATTTTCTGTAGAGTGGCAGGCTATAGAACACGAATTAGGTTTGTTTTGTGTAGGCAGTGGGACAATTTTTGTGGATGGAAATTGATCCCATATCCAAAATAATTGCCATACAAGTTGAACAAATTTTGGTTCACAAACATTGTAGAAGGAAAGAATTTGTATTTTACCACGTACAACCCTGTGAATTTGGCAGCCCCAACAGAATGACTGGGATGTTGAAGGATTTGTGGTGAGGAATACTGAATTCATCCAACTTGTGAAGACAAACAAACATTCACTGACATGTCAAACACTTTCATAAAGGTTAAAGCAAGTTTTTAAACTTTTAAAATATTTGAATTTAGTGTTTTTTCTGTTTTGTATTTTTGTTATTTTGTATAGTTATGTCAGAGTGTCCTGCCAATAGGTTGGAGCTAGGATGTACCCAGGATTGTCAATGTACACAGAACACTTGTATATCTATCGGGGGATTGATGGCCACTAGTAATACTTGTAAACCTGGATGGTCTGGAACTTCATGTCAGAGTAGTACGTATATTAACCCCCCTGAGGTCTAACGGCGATTTGATTGCATTTTACATTGGTTAGATCAACCAAATAAACCCAATCAGGATAACATGGTAAGAAGAAAGAAAAACCTTAAAGTTTGTACAGATACATGGCAAGTCTATTTTTGATGATTGGTTACTCAAAAGTTATATCATGCATATCATGAATGAGCCAATCAGAGGATACTGTAAGAAAGGTGGTACACCTCAGGGGGTAACGTTGATAAGAAAACTTTGCAGAAAAATACCCTGTTTCCACAAAAACATTAGAGAGCCAGGGACATTGTTGTTGTTCAATTTTTTTACTTTTAAGATGTAGTTTATTGCAGGCACTCTAAGAAAACAGTGGTTGTTAAGTTGTTCTCTGGGAAAACACTTTCAAATCGAGGGTTGAGAATCATAAGGACCATTAACAGTCAACACTAAAAGAAATACAATTAAAGATTTCTTTAATTTCTGCTGTAAATACTGCTTTAAGAAATGGGATGTTTAATTTTTTCTACTAAGCAAATCTTTTCAGTAGTCAAAATGTAAAACATCGCATAAAGCTTGTATATGGTACTGTGAGAAAATTATATAAACTTTAGTATATGAGCTTTGAACAGCAGAGTAAAGAAAGTCTTTAAGATTTATTTTAGTGTTGAGTTACATCTTCTGATTGTCAACCCTCGAAAGGTTCTTTAAAGAACAAGAAAGGTTCTAAAAACATCACGACCTGGTTCTTTCAAAGAACCTTCTTGGTTTTTCCATTACCCCTTTTTGTTAGTCAAAGTCTCTGAACCCTTTTTAAGTGGTGTTATATAAAGAACTTCTCTCGCGAAAAGCTCATAAAAGGTTCTTGCAAAATTGAACAAAGAAGGGTCTTATAGGAAAAAAGATAGGTTTTATCACTCTTTTAATGATTGATGTTTTAGGTATGTATTTTTAAATTTTATGTGTTTTCATATATTATATTCAAGTACGAAATAAATCCAATCATTTTGGGAAACCTTTTTGGTTCTAGACTGTTTAAGAGACTTTTGGGTTCTCCTGGATACGACACCTTAGAACAAAATGTGGTTCTTTAGAGTGTAGGCAGCCTTTTAAATCACCATATCGTTTGATGAGGAGAAGAAACTTAATTTTTGTTGCTTATATCCAATAATGCTAATTCGATTTCACTTCGTGTTAATTTGACAACCTTCCCAGGAAGGTTTCTTAGATTGCATGTGATTATAGTACTCATGCTAGAGATATTCAAATTCACTATAGCCCTTTAGCCTTGCTAGAGGTATCAAATTCATAAAATAATGACGCGGTCCAGTGTACAATTAGGAAAGAAGTGAAACAAGTGAAAAATGTCGGCAAAATGAACTTCTAAGTACATGATCATATGGCATCTAAACTTTACCTAACGTTGTAGGAGGTATATGTGATGATTTGCAACCAACGGGGAAACACCTTGACATCAATTATACTTACGCTAGGAGATAATTTAAAGAAATCTCTCTTGGCTTGCTTATATGGAAGAATATTGAAAAAAAAACACCACACAAAAATCCCAAACTTGAAATTTAATTACTTAGTTTATCCTGGCAGACAAAGCTGAATATTTATTAATCTTTTCCTGGAGATAGCCAGTGCACAAAACTGTCGAAAAAAAAATCATGTGCGCGTGGCCGGACTTGAACCGGCAACTCCGTATTACTAGTGATGGCACCTTACCCAAGTGAGCTAACAAGCCAGGGTTGGTAGTGAGCGATAGATATATCTATATGGTGTTAGGTTCCGTGAAACTCCCAAATGTGTTAAAATTAAGAGTAATATAGCACAATATTTTAAGAGACCCCCAATTAAAAAAAAGGTACAGTTACATGTTTATTGGCTAGTAGTAAATTATACATATGCGGTAAGCTCAGAATTTGCTATATCTCAAGCAGGGCGTTCGCAGCGATCATTTTGGGGGGGTGCGGGGACATTCAAAAAGTGGACCTTTTTTTTTTTTTTTTCGAAAAAGTGGACGCTTTTTAGCAAAAGTGGACCTACCCTAACATGTCCTTTTGCACCATTTGAAACTTTTTTCACCAAAAGTGACTTTTGTGTCAAAAATTTCTCTAAATTTGGGAGTCTGTTATCAAAATGTTCAGCACAAAAAGTGCAGACTTTTTCCCTTTTGGAATGGGGCGGGCGCGGTGCGGCCACACCAGCCGACAACATCCCCTGCGTACGGCGCCTGTCTCAAGGCTGCTGGAAGGCGATCCTCCCAATATGAAATAGTGCATGTGTGTGGGTCTTCACTCATCCATTAGCTGCTCAGCGTGTGGTTCATGCAGTCCAAGTTCGGGTCATATTTGTGAAAATGGACAGACAAAAAATGGGGCATTTCCAGCATTCACATGAATTAGACTCACTGATCAAATTACAAAATCCCTTCTTTTTGGACCAATACACAATTGTGAACTTTGTTAACACAAACCGTGCAAAAATCTAATTTTAAAAATAAAAAATCTAGGGCACTTTTCAAAATGGACGATTACTGCCGTAATTGACTAACCATATTGATTTGATTCAACATCTGGCTATGTTTTAGCGGTACAGGGCAAGGCAAAATATGGTAATAACATTCACCTTGCTTCAGTTCAGCTGTTGTGGTCTGACTACTAGGGCCCGCAATGTACAGTAAAATGTCATGTCTGGATGGTGAAGAGGGTGCTGACCAAACATCTGGGGAGTGTCCTGGTAGACAATGTGCAGATGGAATTACAGTCTATGGTGCAGTTTCATTGTCCAGGTTAATGTCAAGCTTTCAGTTATGCAGTGAGGTGGAACAGAATTACTACCTGCAAGGCCACATAGCCAGCTCTGTCCATTCCGGGGGAAGTCCGGTCAGTGCGCACCAAATTCTGATGGGTAGCATCTTAAGAGCCAACTGATTATGCAGGGCTGAAAAACTGCTAAATTCCTGGGAATATAAAGATTTTTCCTCAAAACTTTCACTACATAAGATTTTCACAATTTTCCTTAATTCATATGTATTTCTTTGTTTTAAAGCAATATTAGCACATTTTTGGAAAGCGCCCCCCATTTTCAAAAGTTGATATTTTGGCACAGTTACGTTGGTAATTGGAGGAAACTATAACCTGCGAACGAGAATTGCTAAGAGACATGCTAATTTATCATAAAATAAGCGATTTTGTAATTAGAATTGGGATCCCAGATTGGACTTAAACGGCAGAGCTGGACATGCTACGTTTATGTCCGTCCATGATGAAATAGTGTCCAACACTCGGATTAGATAACCTCTAACTTGACTCTCCTGAACTAATTAAAACAACCAATGGATGCGCTGTATAGACACGTAAATGGCGCTATTTCCCAGCTATTTTACAGGGAAGGACTTTTCCAGCAGCCGTTGGATTATATCGGGGATCCCCGATAATAATAAAAATTCCTTCGTTTGTGGACACACAGCCATTTTCGAGCTTAACCATTCACAGGTATAGAATAATAATAATAAAAAAAGTAAAAAAAAACTCTATGATTAATTTTAATTTTAAAAATTGGGGGCGCTCTTCAAAACAAATGTGCTAATATGATTTTTAAAGGGACAAACAACATTTCCTGCAATATCAGCTTTCCCCAGTTTCCCCAATTCCCCACTTTTCCAGGCATGGACTTGTTGTGTTATATCAAAATATCCATGGTGTGAAGGTTTTAATTAAAAATAAAAAAAGACCCAATTTTAAAAAATTGACACAAAAAATTGCCTGCTATACTCCATTTCCTACCTCCGTGCAGTGAAGTCCTGCGCGAGAGTTGATGGTCGCACAGTAACCAAGCGCGCTGGCTTAAAGCGACCACATTTTACACAAGAACACAAAAGATGCTATCTTGACGGTGCATTAAAAAGGCTGCGTTCAAGTTTCGACATCACTGCACGGAGGTTGGTTAGAAAAATGGACTAGAGAATGGAATGCAACGCATTAGCATGTTATAGGTGATGCCAAGTAAAGGCTTAGCTCGGATTATCGATTTATGTGTATGGATGGGGAAACCCTAAGCATTTGGATTTATCAGCTAGATGACCATGTTCCATTTTGAAGGTTAAACCAACTGGTGTAAAGATTTTTTTTCTAAGAATTTTTTTCTAAGAATATTTACAACCATTTTTAACTATATAACACTAATCCCCACCATAACCAACTTCAACCTTTCTTTAACCCGAACCTTAAAACCCTGAACCTGATCCTAACCCTAATGCCAATTACCCAAACCCCCTAACTATAACCACTGATTTGGGCCAATACTTGAATTCCCCCTAGAAGTGCCACGTAAAATGATTCTTCCTCAGTAATCGCGGTCCAACAAATCACAAGGCTTAGAGCGCGGGGAATTCAAACTTTTCACTGTTAGTCATGTGCACTGTCATTTGTGTTTGACCGATTGCTGAGCAACGAATCCTAGTACGTGGGGCACTTCTACAGTGAATAGAGGTAGCCAATTGAATCTGTATTTATATTTTTGGGGTGCCCAATTTCGGGCTAGCTAGTCGTTAGTTGAAAATGTGCCATACTTTGATTAAATAATTTTGCCCAAATTTTAAACCAACTCACAGAGCATTATGCAAAGTTTTTGTTACAATTTATAAATTGGTTTTGTGCTTTGCTGAAAGGTAGAGTTGTTAGTGCTACATTTGTTATTTCCAAAATGGGGCAGTTTTTGTGGTCCGTCAGCTAGCTGACCGGACCACTTTGCAATATGTTGTGGCATGTGTATGTATGTGTGTATGGTCACTAAACTGTTAATTTTGTTTATGGAGTGCCCACAGTTGTGATAGTCCTTTGAAAGATCATAGTTGAGGCGAAAATCCGAGAACGCAAAATTCTAGTTAAAACCAATAAATACGTGTGATTTAAATTAAATTACAGTATTGTAAAGGTGGGTTCCGCATCATCTTTGGTGGGACCACCTGATTACCCAGGAAGTAAGTATCGATTTGATATCAGATGAAAGGCCGTATTTTTCTCATCTGTCGATCTGAAATTGAGCCCTCAAATCCATTTAATCCCCAAGTATATAAACAAAAAATCCCACATTTTTAAGTGGCTTAACCACCAATATTAAGCACAGTATTGAATAGGGCTGTGTAATAAGGCATTATGCTCTACAATCAAAAACTGCAAGTTTTGTTTCCCCGGGTACTTTGATGGGGTGATGGGCATCGTGTCAGGCTCTCATATCAAATACAGAACACAAATAACAGTAAAATCGGAACAAACCACCTTAAGAGTAAGTAATGAGGGTGTTTCAAATTGTGGCAGTGAGCTTAGGTATGCTGATCTGTATAGGTTAAAAACTGCATATTTACTAGCGAGAAAAAGGGGACAAATCAATGTGCACGTGCGGCTGAAAGTTTGATGCGTCTAATGCACAAGATCCACCGGAGCAATTATGGACAGCCATCAAAATTTGACAGAAAAAAAAGAAAAAAAGAATTTGCCCCTACTTAGTGATGAACAGAGTTTAAAAATATAATTTACCATGGAAATTAAAAATAAATACACCCACTGAGAACATAAATCCGTCTTGCACGGGCATATGCATTCAAAAGCACCTTACGCAGAATGGAGAGGCAGTGGAAATTGTGAATCCACGCACGCATCATTCGTGTGTGTTGTTAACAGTTTCACTGATTGCGCTGTATTGCGTAATAGGCAGAGTGACTGAATAAGCGTCATTGGACTAAAAAATGACCACTTGAACATGTTTTTGAAAGCAACATATTGTTAAAATATTGGTAACAATTCATTTTTTTTGTTTTCCAATAGAATGTCTGGATCCACCTTTGGCTCAGAATGCATTGGCGTGTGTCGTTGTGATGTCGCCAACTGGACAAGGTGGACAGGGACTTTAATGGCGGATGTATGACATAAATGGGTGGAACATGATTGCCAGACAGGTAAGGATAGGTCTGCAATTATAATGAATTGAAAAGAGCCCAATTGAGTGGGAGAAGAATTGATAAGAAAACTGAGGGGAAAAGATGTCTGATTTTTATTTGTCTTAATTTGACTGCTCACCATAGTGTTAACAGGTAGTGTTATTAGCACTTACCTATTTTTTTTTTGTGTTTAAAAAAAAGAATGCAGAGGAAAAGGAAGATGGTCTTGAGAGTAATTTTTAAGCCAAGCTTGATTCCCTTAAAACAATATGTTTTTCTCTTCCTGAATGTGTTGGCTCCAGTCAAACTGACGACAATCAATAACTAAAAAAATATTGTTTTTCATGCCCAGCTATCTACCACAAATGAGTACATAAATCAAAGTTCAGGGCAACTGTAAGGATCTATAATGTGCATGCCAAATGACAGAACTAGACATTTCAATATCAGGGGAATATGGGGAATTAAGATGGGTGAAAGAAGGCAGATGGGCCATTCCGGGGAAGTCACACACGTGACCGAAATTACTGGCAAACATAAAAACACAACCAATTAGTGAAGGGGAAACATTAGTGTGTAAGGTTTAGTCCAAACCGATCCAAAAATATTTTTACTTTGCTGGATTGGTTGTTTTGTCATGGGGGGTAAGTAAGTTCGGTCACGTGGGTGACTTCCCGAAGAATGGTCAGATGTGGGAAAGGAGATGTGGGCCAAGAGTTTAAAAGTGGGAATTTGAAAAAAAAAACCAAAGCACCAAAAACACACTTTCTTAAACTCTTAAGAATGTGCACGCAGGAGCAAAAATGTAAAAACCACATATCCGGATTTGGAAAAATGTATAGGGTACCACCGCTTAGACAAATTACGCATATTTGCCAGTCTGCGGGGAAACAGTTGATCTCACATGTCCAACTTGCCAGTGAAGGTCTTTAAACCTAATTAATGGATGGTGTAAAGCGGGAAATTCCCTAAAAACAATTTCTTCCTCTTCTTGAAATGGGTTTACTCATTTCAACTAAAGAAAATCAACCGCTTTAAAAAAATGATGTTCATGCTCGCTTATGCCAATTAAATTACTACATAATTCACACTTAAATTCAAGTTAATGGATTTGTGAACTTATATATTTTGAATACTCAGTGGTGTAAAACTATAGCAATTTCAATTGGGAGGGAGAGCAGATGGGAAAGGTCTGTTTAAAGTATGACTCAAGATTTCAAAAATATATTTTTTTTTTGTGTAATAATTAAAAATATCAAATAGAATAAAGATAGTAACCTAAAAGCACATTTCCGAAATTGAGACTGAATCGGATTTTTAGTTTTGATGCCAGTAAACATTTAGTGTAGTATACGTCCCCATAGGATATGTGTATAACAAAAATTTCCGATCCGGAATTTTTATAACAAAGTGTGATTTTCTATATGAAGGATGCATTAAGCTTAGCCATTTACACAGTGATTAGTATATGGACACGCAGCTAATACATGCAAAAACACGATTTTTTGGAAATTAAGGGCCGCCCTCATCAGGAAATCTCTGAGTCTGCCTTTAAATGGGGCTGGCCTAAACCAACCTATTATAGGCTAACAACATTAACTCTATAGGATATAACAATATCGATTGTTCGATAGGCAGCCAAAACTAGACCAAATTGATTTTTCATGGAAATCCAGAATTTTCTTGTAAATGAAACAATTGTTCCTACGATGCATGTCCAACTTCAAGCTCATAATATAATTACTTCATGTTGGAATTATTAGCAAAAGCAATACTGGACACATTGAATGGCATCCCACTGTGTCATTGAGGGCAAATAAGTTGTACCACATATTTTATTGAGAATGGGCATGTATAGGTGCTATAAACATTACAAATCACGACCTGTAGGCCTATATTGCAAGATTCCTGCAACAGATTTTCTGGTTTGCAGAGATAATAGCTCTGCATGTACCTACGTATATCACTTGTCAAAATTGTGTGCACTGATAATTTTTTTCTAAAAATTAAAGAGACAAGTGCATGGGGGCAAAACCAGCTGGTGGAGGGTACAGAGACGGACAGCAAGCCTCTTTCAAATATAGCAACTCACAAAACTAATCAAAATAGATTACAGCAATACAGACACAAACCACCAAACCAATTTAGGCACTTTGATGTGGATCGGTCATAGATATTCCCACGACCCACATTGGACCTCGTCTATCGTTATCTTTAAAGAAAAATCAGAAACTAACCATTAGAGGTGGAGTTGATCTAAGCTGCCAATGGTTTGTGAAAAGAAAAACATTCCTTGACAACAGATAAAACATTCAGAATTGTGTCAAGATTTGGCTTTTACGTGGTAAACCAATGGCGACGTCTACATTGTGATTTCTTGGCCGCACTCTCCTGGAGGGGGAGTTGATTGTCAGAGCATAACAGGGGTCACTTGTCAGACGGGGGAAAATTTCCAGTTTGAGGCAGATTTCCCCATTGGGGAGGTAGGTTTAGAGGCAGATTTCATTATCAGGTAGGTAAAAATTGTCCAGGAGCTGGCAAAAAAGGGCTGATTTAGATGATTTGCCCGTTTTTTTTTTTTCCCAGTCAAAACCTCTGGGCAACCTGCAGTGGCGTAACGGGCTCTGCCCGCCCTGAGGGGGGCAAATTTCCCCGTCTTGGGAAATTTTCCCTCCTGGGGGGTAAAAAAAGGCCAATTTTTCCCGATCAAACAGAGGCTAAAAAGCTATTAACATGAGTTTTGCACATTTTTTCCCGGCCAAAGTCGTCCGGGGGGAAGCAACCTGCCCCCCAACTGTTACGCCACTGGCACGCCCCCTTCCCCCGCTTGTTACACCAATGGTGATTGTCTGCAAATTCAGAGTTACTATGTCACTGTGTTGGTAGATCCCTTGCAAGGCTTGTGATGGGAATATTAAATGCTGCTATGGGTGTTACAGTTGCATTATGCTCTCCAGCTCAAAACTTGAGGTTTATGGACTGATTGTTTGCTCTGACGTGGCTCAATGCACCTTTCTGATACTCATCTTGAAACGGAACGCAACCATTCTCATTTGACCTTTGACATCCAAAGCAGCGACATCTGAATGCCGAAAATGGACTTAATTATGCAATTATTTTGACCTTTGACTCTTCATAGAATGTAACAAGTCAAGCCCCATAGAGAGCATACTGCTGTAGGGATGTAGAAAAAACAATACTTAAAATAATTGGCGGTGATGAACATGTATATTACACTCTTAAAACTACCTTCATTTTGAATAGATACCAAGTAACATGATATTACGAGGTTTTTTAGTCAAACTTGACTATATTTTGCATGAGCGTAGCACAGGACCCAACACCCCAGGGTGCAGATCTGGGGACAATCAAACCAAAAGGGCAGGGGGTCCAATTGTTGCAGAAGTATTGAGGGGTTCCAATAGTAGCCGCAGGCCAAATCCCAGCCACCAACCTTAATGTTGGCCCTCGACTTGCATTAAATATAAAGGGAATAATAGGAATTCGGTTGTATTTGGCCCCCAAGTAGAGAACATTCAAACAGGGTTGGCATTCTATGCCCTTCATTTGGGAAAACCCCTGAGTAGGATAGAATGCCTGTACCCCTAACACAAAAATCTGATTTTTGCTGATTTTTCAACAAAAAAAAACGGTTTGATGAAGTGAATTGTTGATAGTGCCAATACAGTTTGGACATTTACCCAAGTATAGACTTTTGGTTGTGATAGTACTGGTTGCATTGAGAATGATGTTAAAGGTAGTGTGTGTAATCAAGGGGACAAATATGCTTGAAGTGGATGATATTATATCAGAAAAGATGATAAACAGATCTCACAACAGTTGATGGTTTTCTTGTTTCATAATATATTGATTGTCAAATTGGTTGAAAGTAGAAGTGAAAGAATTTCTGTGTGGTATCATATAACTTGCCAGTCTAGTTTCGCTAAGTTTTTGTCTGCATGGATTTGGACTTATATTTTATCAAAAAATGCTTTCTTCTTCTTGGCATATCACCAAGTCATTGGTAATGCTTGTGGTGGTGTAAGGATTTATTCAGCTAAGAAGTTGATCCGGGCTGAGCTGAGTGTATCCGTGTTACAGACCGCATACTTCATTACCCACTGTGATGCTGGGGTGGATTGGGAAACAGTCAGGGGTTTCACATACTCTTATTTGAAACTGGCTGTGATGTACATGTACAGTTGTGACTCTCTGTACCTGGACAGACGGCATAATATCCCCAATCAAAGGACAGGTTGCTTTCGTGATTCATTTGTCCAGTTCCAAAGTGGAGGAAAGCGGTGTTTGTTCTTTAATCAATAGCTGGTATACAGATCAAATCTAGAAAATTGAGTACCCAGATAAACTTCCCAGTGAAGTGTACCCACTGGGGATTCGAACCTGGGAGTTTTGATAAATTTGCACCACAGGCAAGCACCCTAACCTCTAGGCCACGCTCTCCCACTATCCCTCAGCAATAAACATGGAAACTGACAGGAAATCTATATATATGCACCTTTTAATACCCAAACCCTAATTACACACTCTAACAAAATGATTTTAGTCAGCAGGCTGTCCCAAAATAATTTGTCAAATTTCGACCAATTTGATCAATAAAGACAATATCAGTGATCCGCCCGAAGGAGTCAAATTTTTAAATTGCAGGAATAGCTTACAAGTGAAGAATAAGTCTATAGAATTATCTTAAGTTTTTATCCACGTGAAAAATGATAGAAAAGGAGAAAAAACAGGCAGTGTGTCCAAAAGAAGGAATCCATTGAATACGTGCTGCAGTAAGTGTCAACGGCACAGTAATGACTAAAATATCTGATTTTGTCTATTAGGTTGCTTTTTGTCATAATTGTGGGTAGTTAGGATACATACGCTTGTTACAAACATGCAAAAATCTGATTTTTGATGATTTTTTTGATTTCTGGTAAGCGAATCATGATAGTCCTTTAAATGAAATGTGATCATAATGTGTATCATAAATTTGTGCTCAAGAAACTACATTTTTATAAGCATGTTAGATTTCAATCTTGGTGTATTCGTATTACTGATATAGTCGTCATGCTGTTTTTACCCATTTCAGGGTGAGTAAAAAAAAACCGTGCCCTGATTGTGTCCGCCATTTGAATTTTAAGTAACATATATATAACCTAATTTGGTATCATCTGAAAGCTAGGTTCATTTGGCTTTAATTACTGCCAAAGATCATTCACATTGGTTAGGTTAGACTGAGCTAGAGTCATTTGAATCAAGTAGCGGTTTTGGGCTCTGTCCACGGATTCACATTGAAATTGCCAGCGTTAGCGAAGGAAATTCAAGGTCCAGAAGAAAATCGGGCCTATTTATTCACTGCAGATTATTGATTCGACAAGACCCGGGGGGTTAAAAGGTTCGGTCTATACTTACCCGATTGGAAAGATCTTTGCAGCAAATTAAAGATAATGAAATAGCTTTCAGCGAGATACCACATATGTTAGATAAAATATTATTTAAAAAATCAAAATGGCGGACACAATAGGGTCAAGTTTTTTTTACTCACCCTGTATTTTCTCTCTGTAACACAGGACATCTAGAAATCAAAGATTAAGGGACAGCAGTTATCTTCCAAAATGAAACATGTTATTAAAGGTTGTGAATTCGGAAACCTGTACACCTATACTTGTCCTCAAACTCGGCCTACAAAATTGATGATAAAATTCCAAAAGTTAAATTATTATTTTCTTTGATGTATTTTCATTAATTTTGGCAGTGATTGTGAGAAAGGAAATTCGGTATTCCTGAAAAATGTTAATTATTCTTTTGTAGAATAAGGCCGAGGCACAACCTGAACTGGTGGATGGTGTGTTCTTCCTATCCTCTAAGGTATATTCATCCCAGGTGCAATGAGAGATTCACAGTCAGGTATTCCAAAAAAAAAATTGAAAACCCTGATTTTAGCACCGATATAGGCTTCCATAAAAAAATATCCCTTTATGAAATAAAGGATAAGCTGAGAATCATTTCTTTGGGCAAAAATTGTGAAATTTCTAAATTTGTATTTGAGAAATACGAAATTCAGCCCATGTTTTATATTGAAATATAGCAAATCATAAAAATCACCTGTGTTTTAAAGACATTTTGTAGCCAAATACTAGGTAAGGAATCTATGAGGTGTCCTAAAAAAATACTAACTATTATCAACGGCCGCAGCCGAGATGGTGACCATGTAGCGCCAAATGTCCCTGTCCATTAAGTTGGGGATGTCAGATTGATCCGGTTGGATGTCTCGAGCAATCACATCAAGTAGTTTTT
>JAMKCH010039339.1:0-13801 GCA_023653785.1 Ophioderma brevispina | reverse complement strand
TGGCATATACATTTGAAAAATAGGCCACCCTCACAATTGGTCAAAATGGATATTTGCAGGGTTTTGTAAAGCTGCACTATACATTAGCCCTCACCCGAAAAGTTTAAGACCAAATCAACGCCCTTATGGGTAAACATAACAATTTTATAATTAATGTCGCTGGTTGACATTATTCAGCAGACGACGGAAATGGCGGTTAACACAGGAAATACATGCTGGAGCCTGATTTCCATGGCATGAACCGTGTTCGACCAGTCCTGTGACCTTTGTGTTTAATATCAATGATAACGAGTCTACGATAATTTGTTAATAGACATATTTTTGTTGATTAAAGTTACAGAAAACATAAAGTGGCCTACAAATTACCGGATGTCTAGCTCTTATAATGTCCCTATCGGTTTTTGGGACTGCATGTTATTTTTATGTAAAATGTATCTCTATTATTCCAATGGCCTAGACTATCATTTGCGATCAAATTGAAGAAATTTCTATTTTGTGAAATGTGAGTGAAGTGCCGCTTTAAACAAATGGAAACTTGTCTCCGAAAGTCCCAATTTACAGTAGTGCACATTTTTGCTTCTTCAATCAAATGCCTGGACAAATTAACTCAAAATTGTTAAATTTTTGATGACCTGCTTGTGTGAGGAAGAAAACATATGAAGCGTCAGACCACGAACAGGTCACCGACTTTTCAAAGGTAAAAAACATTGGCACACGCTGTGAAAAAAACCCTACCTCAATAATCACCATTATTTGAAAACAATTTAGAGGTTAACTCTATATACCCGGCCATATCCTAACACTGGAGGCTGTATATTGTGAGGACTTATTACCACAGATCACAATTTACCACAACTTCATCATCGTGCACTTCCCATAGGACACAAACTACCACAACATTTGTACGTGGATATTGTGGTATAAGCCTTGTAGTTAGAGAAGCATAAACTAATTGAGAGTAACTCATCACATAAACCACAGTGAATTACAAAAAACAACTGCGCATAGGCCACAATGTACAGGGCCGCCAAGAGAAAGTGCGGGCCGAGGGGGAACCTTGGTGTTATAGGCTTTCATGGCGCGGGGGTGGGTGCAGGATGTACGTGGATGTACCAACTTTATATGTCAATGATAGATCACATACCCACAAACTACCACAAAATATTGTAGATAGTTAATAATATCGACCACGAAAGATCACAATATACATGTATTGGTAATTTTGTGGTCATAGAAGCCTTGTTAGGGGATATATAATTCATCATAATTGAACTTTGTGTTTTCTTTCTTTCTTTGTCTCCAGACTCATTATAAAAGATGAATCCGACCACCAACACAACTCAGGGGATACCCTCTCAGTCCCACATCAGCAGGCTTTAAAAAACCTTAAGAAATATCGACGTCATGCACACAAACGAGTCTTGTCAATCGCAAGTCCGCATGGATAAGAGTAAACTTATGGGTTTTGACAATGGACTACACATTGGCAGGCAAACCTTATAGGCTACCGTGTAAGCAGAGGAAATAGTCATAAAGTACATTTGAAGTGGCGCACCCTTACAAGTAGAAAAAAAATCTAGTGGTAATCAATGGAGTACTTTTTTGAGAAGATTCCTGTCTCCTTTACAAGTTGGTCGTTTTCCAGGAAATGCAGTATAACTTACCAACGTCTGCTTACATTAAAATGAAAAAATCAATCCAAATTAAAGCCTTTGTAACAGCATACGCTGGTTACCTGAGGCTAGTCTTCACCACTTCACCAAATTAGTCAAGGGGACTGTGGATTCCCGTGGGATTTCAATGAGTAAAGAATCAAACCTATTAGTATACTAAGGATGGTCCCAGATAACAGAAAAGTTGTTGTGGAGGAATTCCCCAGGGGTGGCAGCTGGTGGCTCTGTTTTCAAAATGGCTGCCATTTGTATATTTTTACAAATCATAACTCGAGTTGTGATGTGCTAGTAAGGTAGTTTTGGTGCCAAAACGTCATGGTAAACACCTACAACTCTCGGAATGCCAAGCTAGATAGAGGGGAACATTAAGGCTGGAAATGCCATTTTGTTTTTCAAAATGGCGCCAATTACCATGTTATTGTACATTTTCATCAGTAATTTTAGTGGTGGTTCATACAAATTAATTATGGTGACATGCATGAACATTTACCATAATTTCCTCATATTGGTACCCGTCGTATAGTCAGGACTGTGGAATCCCGTGGTTTCAAATGCTGCCATTTTGGTTATATCAAAATCATAACTCATGTGAATGTGCTATGAAGCTAGTTTGGTACCAAAACTTCAGTTACACCCTACAAACTCTCGGGGAAAGGAAAAGCTAGATGAGAAGAGGAACATTAAGACTGGCAGCCATTTTGTTTTTCAAAAATGGCACCATTACCATGTTATTGTACATTTTCAGCATATTTGAGTGGGAATTAATATACATGTAATTATGGACACGTCTCCAGTTAACTAGTCAAGATGTATATAAAAGATGTTTCACTATTTGGTAAGAAGTAACTGATTCTTCAAATCCATCTTGTATAATGTATTTCAAATGGCAGCATTATGAGTTTTGATACCAAGGGGGTAGCATAGGTCCTTTCTTCCATTGATACCAAAAGAAGTATGAACAAGCCAAGTATGGCATCAAATGTGTATAACTATGACAAGTCTTGCCAAAATTGTCACGTCCATATTCCACAAAATAGGCGAAATCCCATATTTTGCACTATAAAGGTGGATATTGGATTATCATGCGGTTTCCAGCTTGAAGGGAAATTGAACTAGATTTACTTTAACATAAAGCTGTAGAGCTCCATAATAGAATATTGCCTACCATAAACGTGTACATAAATTATCCTGGATGCCAACCCCCCCCCCCACACACCACATCTCGTTGATTGACGAATACCCTACCGGTGAATGGTGCTACCTGTACCAACAAAAAATGCTAAGAATTATGAAAAAAGAATGTAAAAAACATTACTGGAAGCAATTGCGAAGCTATTGGGGTTTTAACACACCGGAGGAAAATTTACGGGGTGCACTGCAACCCCACCCCCCCCTCCCCATCTCCACACCCCCATGGTAAAACGAGGGTCTAAACAAGTAACAAAAATTGTTAACAGAGATCAACCCAGAATCGCACCACGCTAGAATTCTAGAGCCGTCTATTTTGTATTGAGTACATTTTAAAGCTTCCTTTAGAGGTAGTCTGTGAGGCTGTATAAAGCTGGATGTGGAGTACTATATTTGGTTGAGATCCTTAAAAAATGCCATTGGAAGTTGTTTAATGTTATAATTCCCACAAGTATGATTTATCAAGAGCAAGCTCACTATTATAATCACTTTGCCCACAAAACAGCAAAGTGAGCATATTTTTAAACTTCTTAAAAGTGCAGTTTAGGAGTGTTTAATGGTATGAGCTCCACAAATATGGATTCATCATGAGGAGCTCACCATGCATCAATCCACTTAGTGTTTATTGCTGTTTAGACCATCATGACAATGTAAATGTTCCTAAATCACGGTTGTCGTCTCTCTGCCAGGAGGGCCCGGTGGCCATTGGTTAGGTCCACAATTTCTTGAATTCATCGGACTTATGGGGGGGGGGAAACTTTGATGGAACAACCCAGTAAGTTCTGTTCAGTTTTTCCATTATACATTTTGCACTAATTTTGTGACACACCAAGACTTGGCACAATCATTTCACCAAATTAATTATTGCAAGTGGAGCAGGAGAAATGTCATCACTGGCTGATGTTATTCATCCACTAAAATCCATCTTAGTAATTGGGTCGCCGCAACCCTGATTAGATTATGTAATTGTACCAGGCCCTAGCCAGGAATGTATGTGGGAGGGTGCGGACGGGGGTGCCTTTTGTGCCCAATAAACAAATTTTTTTCGGCTCGCTGCGCTCGCCGGCGACCCAATTGTTTTGATGCGCCTACAAATCTGAAGAAGGTGGGTGGTGGGGGGGGGGGGTCGGGGGGGGGGGGGGGGGCGGGGGTGGTGGGAACGCGGACATGATGACATTAATAACACCGACAATGCGTAATACAATAGTATTAACGCTGCTATTCAGTCATATACCATCATCGCCAACCCTTACAACAACAAATTAGGTAGCGACATGCAAACAGTTGTCATCACAAAGCGGTCCTTCAACATGACAGAACGGACCTTTAACATCAAAAAGCAAGGACTTTTGCATTTTGGGGGGGGTGCGTCGCACCCTTCGCACCCCCTGGCTACGGCCATGCAGTGTACTATAACGTCGCCGTAGTGGTATGATATCTCATCTAATATAAAAGTGCGCTATGGTAGGCAGCCATACGATGTGCCTGTTTCTGCCTTGTTGTAATTGTAAACCAAACAAAATCCTCCTCATATAAAGAAAGTCTCCCAGGCTTCCAAACAGATTAACAATTGTAATCTGCTTACATTGTTATTCCCTACGAGGATAAATACACGACAACACAAATGCTTTTATGGCAGGTACTAAGCTCTTAAAAAATTCATCTATTTATAAGATGTTGATTGTGTGTTAAATGTGTTTGTTGTTAGTGCCTCACATTGACAGTAAGTATGCAGCTGTTTTCTTTTTTTTATTTATAGTTTGATGTTTAAGTACTTTATCTCATAGGAATTCAAACAGGTTATGTAAAGAGAACCATGTTTGGAGGCCTAAATAGTAATTCTCTCTTTTGTAAAGCCGCTTTTTGACCGTGGTTTGATAAGGAGCTATATCAAATGCCGTTGATTGCTTCAGATGATGTTTCTGCCAATCCGAGCTGTGAAAGGACATATACTTTGGATCATCTGCAGCCAATTCTCAAGTCATCCAAACCGTCAGCTTTCTTTGCCAGCAAGCTCCCGTGACATATGTCCAGTGATAGGCATGAAAAAGGGGAAGAAATGCAGCCTTACCCTGAGCATACAGAGCATTGTAAATAGGGCATATGGTCTTCTATGAAGCTATATACTCCAGCGACAAAAGTGGTTCTATACAGCGGTTTGGGGTATCTAGCGCAGAATGGCTAGTAGATAGAAAGACGTATGTGTTGGGAAAATTCTCAATACAGATTGTGGCATCAAAGGATTGTGTAGCATTTAGAATATGGAGAATGAGTGAACTAATCAATTCTCGATGTGTGATTACAAGGCAAGAAACCGGCACAATCAGAGGGTCGGTTGGCCTCCGAATAGGCTGCACTTAACAGCTATCATGCGAGGCCCACCTACCACTCAATGTTTGGTACAAGGAGAGGTGTAAATAATCCGAAGTCCCCAGCCCAATACTCGGGGTAGGCCTAGGCTATTTTTTTGGTGAATTGAGCAAATTCAAGCAGTGAGACATCTTTGCATCCTGCAGATGCAGTAAAAGTATTCATTTGGTTGAGGTGTGATTGTGCATAAGATTTGATGTGCCAATAATTATGCAAAATGTAGAAAGAATGACTATCTGTATAGAACTTGTGGATGCTTCATCGGTCAGATGATGCAAAGCAGAAAGAGTGGGACCTAATACAATTCAAACATGTTAAAAAATGACACCGCAAAAATGTTTAACTGCAGTGGGACTCACAATGTGCAATAAACTGTACAAAATGTCATTTTAATGCTATGGAGTCCAGCATACGATGGTTTCTGGTTCATTTAACAGTACACATAACAAGGCAGATGATGACGGGACATTGATATAGAAAACTTTAACCATTGTGGGAAAACAAAGAATTCAGTGACACAAAGTGGAATGTGGAACTCATACCAATTAAACAACCCGCAGTGCACTTTTACAGAAGATGTAATGATATGTTGTGCTGTATTTTTACGGTCACATTAACCTCATCTAATCTGCTATAACATAGGAATCATGAAATGAGTTATCAGTGGCACTTGTATGCTCAACAGTCATTGTAATCAACTTTAAAATAAACAATTTCACAGTGCACTTTTAAAGACTCATACCAAGTAACGACTCCACACCAGGTAAATACAACACGCATGGACTACCCTACAGGCAGTTAATGGGACTCAGACAAAATAGACTGCACTACAGTTGGAGTGGTGAAATCAGGGTTGTTCATGTACTAGGACAGTGTTTTGTTCTTTTCTTTAACAAAGTTTAATGTAATCAAATGTGGGTTAGATGTGTAAGGAGATCTCCACCTGGCCCGTTCCACTACAATGTACGATTATGAACAAGGATTACTAAAGTACATTACCTTATAGGGTCAGTGAAATCATGTGATTCAGTGCTAAAAGCATTAAATCGTGAGCCTTGATTGAAAATACTGGGTTTTAACCGTTTGGGCAGGCGATAGTTCATCGGACTCCGACTCCACAGGTTACAAACGATGAAGGAAATATAGTGGCTCAGTTGACTCTTGAGGCCACATTAGCTTCCGCTTTATTCCGTGTTAGCTGTTACACCGATGTAAAAGAAGATATAATCCGGGCTCCATAGACGACAATGAAGAATGTGTGAAGAGTCAACTGAATCAATTGCCCCTATTCCTTACCGTTGTGGGTGGACTAGAGCCGCGCAGACTATAAACACTTCTTACACCGGCGCACTTAGATATACGAGTAAAATACCGACAGGACCGTGTTGATATCACTGACCGGGAAGCCACAGCACTATAGCATTAGGTCTAGCATAAGGCCCATTGATACCGTGTATTGAAATAAAGTACACCAAAAATGATTTACGTGTCAACATGGCAGACATTTGAATCAAAATTATACAGATGGACTTTGAAGATTTTACTTATTTACTCTCAACAAATCCAAAACATCTTCTATATACACCTTGACTAGTTAAATGGAGGACTGTGCCACTAACATAAATTTGTATGAAACTCACGACTAAATTTATGCTGAAAAGTACAATAAAAGGAGTAATTGCAGCCCATTTTGAAAACAAAATGGCAGCGGTCTTAATGCATTTTATCCTTCCAGGGGGTTTAACATCGAGTTTCGGCACCAAAAACTTGCGTCCGCACATTCACAACTCGAGTTATGTATTTGAAAATATCCAAAATGGTGGCAATTTGAAAATCAAGATGGCCGCCGTATGCCACCTTGGGAATTCTCATCAAAGTTTTTTCTTGTTCTCTGGGACCTACTCAAGGTGTCTAAATAGGTTGTGATTGCTTTAATCATTGAAATCCCACGGGACTTATATCAAACCACAGTCCCCCTAACTAAATGAGCCATACACGAAGCCCGGGGCGCAGAGCACCAGCGTAGGAACAGCAGGGGCGGCCGAGAAATCCCCAATTTAAGACGACGCCATGGTTATACAACAAAAACAGTGAAAGCAAATCTTGACGAAAAAGTCTGAATAATATTCTCAAAATCCTTAGAGTGACATTATTTTATTCGGATGGGGATTTATAGCGTCAATATTTTCTGCAGCAGTGAGTGGTATCATTTAGAAGAGAGCATATTATTTAGTTAGGTGTTTATCTTTGAGTATGGATCCTGATTGGCGATGTGTTGAAAGGGGTGTGTGGATTGTAGCTTTCCCCCCCAAACACTGTCAGAAAGTCAAAACAGCAACATGCATGCAAGCTATTGTAAAGGTTTAAAAAGAATACTAAACTGGTAGGGAAGGAACAAAATTTGTAGATGGCTAGAGAAAGACCAGTGTATTGAAAACAAATCCCATAGGGCACTTGCAGTGCCTATGTTAATGGTTCATGAAGTGTTAGAACTTAGGGATAAAAAGTATTTGCAGGCTAAATGAGTTCAAGGATTCTAGGGACTTGACTTTATGAAATGACTTTGGTGGGATCACTGACCTTAGTTAGGGGGGGTGAAATGGTTACAAACTAGTGCTTGTGGGAGGATCAATTAGCCTGAAATGTATGTGGGAGGGGGAGCTATAACAGTTGTTCCTGACCCATGCCATTTTCTTTTAATGAAATACAGCTTATATGTGACGTAAGAGGGGATAAATTCAGGAGGGGTGATTCTGATTACCTTGGCGGGTGGGGTCAGAGTGGGGTGGGTTAACGGGTAAATGATGGGTTGGGTTGAGAAATTAATTTAAGAAGAAACACACATTTCTACAAAAGAAAAAAACATGACTTTACGTTTGATTATAGAACCTGACATGTACATGGACAAGATATAATGGATTATGAGTGTATCGGGTGGAGGGATGGGGGAAGGGTGGATGATGTCAAGTTAACAGACCATTGCCTAGACATCTAATGAAATATTTCTTACAAATTTGAGGGTAAAAAAAATATGATGTAAATCAAATAGGCGGGATGTAAATATGGGCATCTATAGGCCTACTTGCACAAGATACATATCGCTCTCTCTTCTCTTCATTCTCATTTGAACTCATGGTTTAGGCAGGGTCATTATACACCAGAAGGGATGATGAGAATTCTTGGAGTAAAAAGGAAAATAATTTGTAAGCAGAGGGGGGGAATATGAAAATGCACACACTTCTCGACAAACCATTTCACCACGGGATGATGCATTGGCAAAGCGGGGGGGGGGTGAAAGGGTATCGATGCATTCTGAGGGGGAGGGAATGTGGGTCTTCTCTTGATAGACACGTACAAAGGTCATTAATTTGGGGGCTGGCAGGGAGAAAAGGACTACGAGCAGATGTGCCTGGGGAACACCCCCCCCCTATTTTTTATTGAGTATTTTGGGATCAGAACAAAGTTCATATTTTTGAATTACTGAAGTAATTTAAGTCCCAAAAATATTTCCAGGTAGTAGAAAAAATTCTCCAGATGTGTCGACCCCAGGTATTAACTGCACTGTCAATGAGGACAATTTAATTTTAGGCAACATTGTTGCTTACAAAGTCCCAATTGAATAATTCAAAAATGTGTAATAAGATGTTTTGGGGATACATATCTATAGTGGGGAGATGTTGATATGATAGGGAAAATCGGATCCATGATATGGCCAACCAATGTCTACGGAGACGTTTTGTTAGGAAATTTTACTGGGGGAATGAGTGAGCAAAATTTAGTGTTTGGGACTTTTCTATTTATGATACATTTACCCCAAATCTCAATTTGATGGAAAATGGTGGAAATAAGGTGCGATTGGGTCACATCACATTTAAATAAAGAAAAAAGCTCAGTAATCATTGGGCAAAAAATTAGTAACATGTGACCCCTATGATACCCTTGTCCCTCCACAAACATCACAAAGTCAAGTTGTCGCCCAAGTGATAATGATACGCTGCAGGGGCTAAAAAGTTAAAAACAAATTGTTTCATTACCTTATAGTCAAATACAATAAGGAGCACAATCTGAATCATCTGAGCTTACGGAAGTACTTCAGACCACGGGAAAAGCAATGCATGCGTTAACACGGCTGTACCCGTTGGACTACAGTAAGTCTGACAGTGAAAGGATGATGGTGTGTTTGACGATGTTACTTGCTACAGAGAAAATAGACATAGCGATAAACCCCCAAACAAACAGGCGAAGCGTGTATTCGTTGACCAGGTATAAACTCTGCAGGCTGAGCCAGTATAAGCGACGATCGCCGATGATGTGTGGTTTCACTCAGTCAACGATGGGCGATCTTCTCCGGCGGTTGGCGGCCAACAAATTCCGCTCAGCACACACATTCCATCCGTTCTTTTGTGCCACTTTGTTCTACCATATCTGAAGAAGGCTTTATTTCACCATCACATTCAGGACTAGTAATATATGCCAACTTTCCTCAACCTTTCGGGGTACAGGAGGACGCCATGATTACGGTTAACACTGTGTAAACACTGTTAACCACATGTGTGACACGATCCATACAGTCTGATAGGCTCGTACACACCGGATTGTACCTTTTTTAGCCGCGGTTTTAGAGTCACGTTTCTCGTACACCGTTACGATATATTGTAATGCGGAAGTAGGAATATTGATTCCGAGTTTTATAGTGATAGATTTCACAAGAAAGTGCGGCATTTACAATTAATTTTCGAGAAAAGTGCACATTACAAGAGGTGAGAAAACCCGCGAGAATGATTTATAATTTTAAGAATTGATCTCACAAAATATATGTACTCCAGGGGTGTGTCACCTTTTTAAACGATACTGGATCTGCCCGGTGGCCTAGTATGAGTGCGTCAGGTGCCAAATTGTGTAAAACAGATTACAATACGGAATAATCGCAATTAATCGTCAGAGTGCGCAGTTCACGAAATACGTACACAATTTGGCACTAGCAGTGGTGTTATTAACTGACACACTTTTTTCTGACTACATTATGAATTTGGCACCCTTAACGGAATACCATCTACTTTTATATCCGTGAAGCATGGAGAGTTAAATCTTTGGTTTTGACATGGATTACACATTAGCAGGTAAAATACAAATAGTCACTTTTAATCTTATTAACCAGAGTAGATTCTGTGTAGTTGATAAACCCACAGAATGTCAGAGATTTGGGGAGTTTCAGAACCTGACCATCGACACTTATGAATTTGGAACCTTAACAGAATAAACTGGGAGTTATTCCATGAGGGTTTTCCAATATTTATAAGTGTGTCAAGAAAAAAACTGTGTTCAGATGGGTCAGGATCACGAATACCGAAACTGTGGATTTTTGGCTCCACAACAATGTTTGTGGAGGGCCTGTGGACATACAGATGGGAGTGTACATGAGGCAGAAGAATTTTTGTTAAAAGTGCAACAAGTTGATTCACAGTAACAGGGGTCCCTAATTTGGCATGAACCCTCCAATTCGACTCGAGGTGCTGGAGCGAATTTCCCTGGCCGTGTGGTAGACACCATTTGCTAGTTAAGTATTTACCGCCTTGTTAGGCTCTCGAGCCAAACCACTAACTTGGAAACCCATATAGTTGGATTCATTAAAAAAACTGTCATAATCATAATTGAGTGAGAAACATTCGCCAAAGAATGCCTGTCATTTTCTGGCCGGGTGGTAGACACATTTTCGTAGTTGTAAGTAATTTACCAGCCTGTTATGCTCGATGTTGGCATCCATCGGAGGGGGGGGAAAAACACTTACCGGTAACTGCGTGAAACCCAATAGTGATTCATAAAAAACATGTTCAATGACCATAATTGAATGATAAATCACAAAAAATACCTCAATAATCCATATACGGTGTGTTCTTTACCAAAGTTGATTCAGTATCCCCGTTACTCCCTTGAGATGCGCCTATACTTCAGGCAATTCATTGGTAGCATAAGAAGGTGTAGAACGAAATCTAATGGAAGCAGCCCTGTCTTATAAAAAACAATGGCCTTTGCTGCTCACAAAGCGGTGAGAATTAATACCTGGGAATGAGGAAATCGCCATGTAAAAACACCGATTTGATATTCTGCACCCTTACGAAGCCGGACCTTTTAATTACCCATCTACAGAGATCAAGGAAACTAGTCACTCACCATGATTAGCAGCGTCTGCTCCTGTCGAAGGACCCCTTTTTACCAAGCTGTCACCCAATGACCCCCTTTTTAAAGTCATCACACCAAATCCGAAAAGCCCCAGATTTTAGGGATCTGGAAACTGAATATGACCCCCTTTTTTGCCCAAAACATATTTTTTGGATCCACCTGTTATTGTGTGTACAAAAGGGAGTAGGGGATTGTATATTCATCAGTTAGGATAATTTCTAGAGCCAGCAAAAAATTCCCCCGTGATCTCTTCCATGCTGCATTACCCAGTTTATTTGCCTCTAACACTGGAATGAACCCCTTTGGTGCAAGTAATCTCTCACCGATAGCCCTTGATATCAAGGGGTTGGTAGGAGCAGGTACGTCACTCCTCCCCCCACCTCTTATCCCCCCTCCCCCTGGGCACATCCCCCCAAACCGCAGGTTGCACGAATACACACACGAGCAGTGAACGACTCTTGTTTTTTTTAAATTCTGATTTTTGAAAATAAATGTAGAAGCTATAAAAATATCACCATGTTAAGTCTGACTCGAGATTTCGAAATATTATTTTTGTGTAATATGAAAAATAGTCAACTAGAACTAGAAGATAGTTAACCTAAAAGCACAATTCCGAAATTTTAGATGAATCGAATTTTTTTCGTTTTGATGCAGTAAACATTATGTGTAGTGATCGTGCCATAGGTACTGTGTATAACAAAAAATTCCGAGTCCTGCATTTTATAACAAAGTTGTGATTTTCTATATGAAGGAATTCGATTTAAGACTAGTTATTTCCCCAACACCGTGCTTGTATATGGAAGAGCATTATGTACATGCAAAAAACCAGATTTTTTGGAAGGAGGCGGCCTCCTTCAGGAAATTCTGGTCGGCCGTTAAATGATTAAGGATGGTACAAAAATGGTGAACTTGAAATTTTGATTTACTCTATATACTAAATTCAACCTATTTCATATTGAAATTAAGCAAAATATCAAAATTGCCTTTTGTTTGCACTTCAAGGCATTTTTGTAGCCAAATGAAAAGTAAGAAATCGTTATTGGGCATCTAATAATGAAATCACTAATATGCACATCATATATATGGATGCCAGAAGTACTTTGGGGGACAATAGTGCACAATGGAGGGGTAAATGTTGGCCAGATATATAACTCAAAAGCAACACGTCTCATGGCAAATTAGCAGTAGTTTAGATAAGAGACGGAGACTTCGTCTGGACAAGACGGGGATTTTTCGACCACAGGTGGAACTAGAGTAAGTTTGTATCCAAAAGTTTGACTTATCAAGATACAAATAGGCTAACGAGGAGTGGGCAAATGGAACACTTTTTCTTCAAATCTCTATTTAAACGAGTGGCTTCTATGGCCATTTTGGCGGAGAAAACGATTCTAACAAGCATTTTTCATATCAAATGAATTGGATGATGGTTCCATGGATTTTAAATTTGAGTAAGTCAATGGAGAATCTTTGGCAATTTTAGACATAACTTCAAAAAAGCAATGTTCTTCTCAACCATAGTTTGTTAGCAACTCCAACAGATGCTTCCGTCTTCTTAAATATTTGCAAAGAAAAAAAATATAGTAATATTGTGTTGAATGGCCAACAGGCTTCAATGTTACTCAATGGTGTTGTAGGGTGCAAAGCAGGAAATAGAATAGCCTTTCACTCAGTTCAGCGTTACCAAAAGAAATGAGAAACACCATTGTAATCATTGTTGTGAAAGCTCAATACAAGTATAATGATTTTATGTTATACAAAAGAGTTTACTGAAGAGGCTCAGTGGTGAATGACCTTTCGTAGGTCCTTTGTAAGTCATAGGGCTCAATGGCTATTCTATTCATGGCTTTGCCCCCAATAATACATTTACATAAAATGAATCCCTTCGCAATTCAGAAAAAATATATTATAATTTTCCTTTGCCAATATTTATATAATATACGAAGGCATTATCCGTGTGTGAGTTTCTGACAAAATAGGTTTGAGAATAACATTGTTGTTGAAGTAGTAGTGTAAGTCTAAAACGGACAAAATTCCCCATCAATCAATCAATCAATCAAGCTTTATTTATTCACGGAACACAATCAACGAGTTGGTTTTCACTGATGGCCGTGACTGGCAAAATCATATACAAGATAAACATACATGGTTCAAACCAAGGTACTGTAAAAATTGGCATTGGTGTAATTGGGTAATGTACATGTATACATTTGTAAGCAGTATTGGTATAAAATGTGTAAAAAGTGAGCCTATAAGAGCCATTAGGTTGCAATATTTAAGTTTAGAATTTAAAAATGTTTAGAGCAGAGGATCTATGTAATTCATTAATTAATTTGTGCCATTCAATTCCACACCGGTTTAAGAAATACGCGTTTTAATAATACAGTTGGTTT
>JAMKCH010039338.1:0-23048 GCA_023653785.1 Ophioderma brevispina | reverse complement strand
ACTAGTTTGAGAGTAGATCCAGCCTAGCTTCTAATATAATTAGCCCTGGATGCCGGGGCCTGGCCTGGATGGTGGGTTGTGGGGGATGGATTGTGACCCCCACTGACACAAATGACCCTGAAGCATTTAGCACTTTATTTATGCACTTTATTACGAAGAATTTATCAGGGTGTTATGGGTGTCACAAAATGGCCACACCGGGTGTGGTGTTTTAGTGACCTGTGTTGAATGGGGAACCCAATGAATAACAGATTTGCCATACGAAGGGAGGGTGCGAGGACCTCCAAATCCAAAAAGTCCACTTTTTGCTAATTTTTTTTATAATAATCGTCCAAAATTTAAAGCTATTTTTGAAAAGAAAGCCACATTTGGTGATGTGTGATCAGATTTCAAAAAGTCAAACAAGGACCATTTTAGGGTTTTTTTTTTTAGTCCACTTTTACCCAAAGGGCAACTTTTTTTTTCGATGGTTCGCACCACCCCAAAAATAATATCCTGCGTATGTCAAAGATATGTGGAATGGGTGGTGTGTATTACTATGGTTACTATAGCGCACATGAGTTCGCACAGTGATGATAGAATCTACAGGCTTTTAAACTTAGAATTTTACACTATTAAAGGCTATAAAAGTAGCATGCATTGCTGTAGACAAACTTAGTTCTGAGCTGCTTTGCCTACACAATCATGCTGCATGTCAAACTTTGATCGTCCAAGAAGTGACCATCCGAAAATCACGAATCCGGTCACCAATTTCGTCATCAGCAGTAGATGCAGGGTAGGAGGCCGGAGGCTTCGTCGTTGGTAGTAAACTGCTCACCGTGATGACAAGTAGTCCATATCCACACGAGCACGTATAGCAACTTCGCGTGTGCATTTACAATTGCCTGGCGGGAAACGGCCCATCATTCAAATTTTGATCAGAAATTCTCTTTAAAAATGCAGGCTACTGTTGCACGAGGATTACGTTTAAGAACAATATTAGCATGCAGTCAATTTGAAGCCCAAATTTCAAAATGTCTTTGAGATTGCGAAATTCTCGGTTGAAAATTGAAGGCGAAAAATTTGCACTTTTTTCGACACCTTTTCAAAACTGTACTACAGGTATAAAAACATTTCATTTCTTTTTATTTCACACCAATTCGCCGTGTAACTAAATTTGCACACAGCTATAACATGTATGTTTCATTTTCACTTCATCTCAGTTCGATCTTGTTCAAAACATTAATAATTGTTGATATTTTCGGGCTAAGCCAGTAGAGCTAGAGCTTCATTGCTTTGTTTACGTCTCAAAACATCCACTTCCGGGATCTCGCAATTCCCCGTTCGCGCATGCGCTATGCGTTTGCTCCACCGTTACAGAACAGCAGGAGTGACGTTTGTGTTGGTAAGACCACTTGGGGCCAAGATGTTCATGTGTAATTTGCCATAATAATTTCGGCAACATTGTTTGACGCGGGGTGGACGCCTTAACAGATTTGGCGTGTGTTCATTGTCGCATTCGAAATCATGTTCACAAAGGTTCTAGCATGAAGTGTGGACGTAAACTCTATAACTTCATGGTTATTGTTTTATATCATGACTATTTTGTGGCAACAGTAGACCCTACATATTTCGTTATTTAGTGGCATTCTATGAATATAAAAATAGACGCCAATAGACCCTTCTTTGGTGACTGCAAACCATCCTGCGAATCGTTTGGCCCATGGATTTTAAAACTCTAACACAATATCCCAATTGCCCAGTGTGAAACAGTCAGGCCGACATTTCAAGATTACCAGGCCCTAACATGATTTACAAAAATGCTGTTTACTGGTCTATCCAAATGATGACCTTACCTGCAGGCAATGTTGTTTGTTCCTAATTTGCATTATACAGTGCTATGTTCTGACGTTCTTGGCTCAAGTGGGCGAGAAGGTCACAATTGATCCGGGACCTAGATAATATTGTGATGCCCTTGGCGTTTATCAGCGAATGAGGAACTAGTACAGAAATCTGGCGCGACATCAGTCAAAGATTACACCCAATAGCAATTTCCTTCCATCGGGTCTAGTTGTTGTAGCCTAGAATCAGCCCCGCTTTGACGAATGTTATTATAACTAGCGGTTGCCAGCGCTTCGCGCGGGGGCAACGCTTAGCTATTTGAATGGGAAGCGGTCAATAACGGGTTGATCACTCTTCACATAACCCAAAACTTCGGAGACATTATTTTATCCAAGTCTTCTCCTTGCCTTTTGTATTCCTCAAATGTGTTAGTCAAGAGCTTTCAAGATTTAGGCCCCCATCTAAACATGAGCTATGAAGCCGGCCAGGTGAAAGTGCTACCAATGTGCGGCACGCACTCCCAAGACCCCTCAAGTGGCGGTCTCTTGCGGAAGAGGTACATAAGGTAAGGTACATAAAATCGTGCCTTGTCACATGTTGAATGGGAAGGAAAAAATCATGACAAAATCAGTCGTTTTGGGCGCTACCTCCGATCGGGATGTATTCTTCCAGGGACCGGGCTGACTTTCCCCCTGAACGCGCTGTTGCCATGACCTCCTCAGAAACTGCTGCCTATACGCACTGGGCATATGTCCTGCATGGGTACCTTCCCTAAGGGCGCCGAGAGGACAGCATCCATAGATGGATACTACGCTACTCCGATTACACAGGTCCAAGGGGGTTGGTTGAAGCGGAGGGGGGGGGGGGTCCATTAGATTGATCACACGTTAGTTAGGTGTAACACATTGTTAACATGAGCCTATATATTTTTAAATTTTAATGTTGCTAATAATCCAAAGATTCCCATTTTTCGACAATTTGAAAGCTTTCACCCAAGGACCCTTTCACTTTTTAGAAAATGTTGACAAACTGTCACCAGAGACCCCCTTTTTTAATAATTGTTGATGCAATATTTATGGTCAATTTGGCTTGCCTTCACCCATGAAACCCAGCTTTGTCCATGTCTTCTATCACCGAATGCCCCAATAGCTTTGAAACACAGCTCTAAACCCATGCATATCACAGTTTCATACGGTGTTTCCCGATCGGAGGAGGTGAAGGTGCGCTTCGTGCAAAATACAAAAAAAATAGTATTTGAAAGATATTTTCGAACTGAAATTATAACCAAATAGAGTATTTGTGCAAATTATTACTCCTTCCGGGCCCACAGAGATTATAGAGCCTGAAGATGGTGACGGCATGGTTATAACCGGCTCCTGGTGCCATTCTGTATCCGTTCCCATGGCAGTGCCGGCGCACAGAATTTTTTTTTTTGAAATTTTGGGGGGAGGGGGAAGAAGTGAAATATTATTGGAGAAAACAATCCAACCCAAATTTGCAGATTTGCAACAAATGTTGCCAAAATTTGGTGATTTGGCCGCAAATCGCTGATTTTCAAATACAAATTGTCATTTTTCGTCTGGGGGGGGGCACCCCAAGGCTCCCCCTGGAGCCGCCACTGGCTGGAGCAACATCTCAGCTAGGCTGGGACCATATGATAGTGTTAGGTTTTTATTTCATCTCAAGTATAAACAACTGGCAAATCAGAAATGTTATATTTTTTTTGGTGTTGTACGAAAATTTTAAGCTAGACGTTTAGACAATATCAAATTCTTCTGCAAAAATCCTGTGAGTGTACATCATCTCGGAATTGCCTTCACACACTGCACATTTTAGGCCTAAAATGATTATGTGATGTCATGTCATCATTCGACTCGACAGCCGTTCTTGCGATATAGTACACACATTTTTCCATGGACGGGAGTGTCCGGGCAGTTCTTGCATTCCATGATAAGATTGTTTGGTGATAATTTACGCCCGACCAACAGAATAAATTTAATGGCAGGCGTTCTCGATTATTTTAGATGAAGGGCCAGAGAATGCTGCACATATTTTGAAAGTCCCTACTTGAGGGCCATACACCTGAATTCTTATGTTTCCTTTTAATACAGGGTGTCCAGAAAAGAATTACACCCTAACTATTGGTGACCAGAACTTCAAGTGATTAGGGTCGAGCAGTTTGAAATAAATTTAAAAGAATCTTAAACCACAATTATTTTTCAATATTTAATGTAATTTTTTTTTTTTTTTTTTTTAATTTTGAAGAAATAGCGATTATGTAACACTTTCAATGGACACTTCCGTCCAAGTTATGTAAAAAAGTGATTCAGACAGAACAGGCGAGAAATAATCATACTTCTTTCATTTTCTTTTCATTTTAATTCTTTAAACCAAATAAGATCAATAAAATGATATTTTGCATCAGGTCAACATAATATTTGGCCCTTACATTAGAAAACAATTACCATCTTTCTTTTCAACTTAAATTGAAGAAAAACAGAAATGTCTTCGACATCTTCAGTCGTTTTGACAATTAATGTTAAGACATGGCTTGTCGCAATACGCAATTCCTTTTTCATTTAATTTACATTGCCTTCCAACATCAAGCACTTTCTAGAAAATTTAAAAATTAATATTGAAATACGTAAAGTTTGATATTCAACTAGTTGTGCCTTATAAAAATCTAATAATTCTTCAACCCCAAATTTGCACCTTTTCTGTTTGCTAGAATTGATTTCAGAATGATAGAGATTTTTTCCGTTTATAAAAATCTTTCAAGATTGTATATCCAGCATTCCAACAATGCAAAGTAAAATTAAATGTAAACAGTCATTTGTTGACCAAATCAACTCGTCAAGTTCATAAAGGAATACCATGTTTATACTCTTGGCCAGTACTTTCATAACAACAAGAGTGGCCTTATATATTAAAATGCCGGGAATTTGAATTTGCACTCAAATCTGCCTTTATTATTTAAATGTAGAAATCCACCATCTTATTGGAATAAGATGTCTATTTTTGATTTGAATAAAAACTGCTTGTGAATAATCTTATTGTACAGTTATCCACCTGTTAACACGTATTGATAAAACTTATCCATTCATTCCTGCAGTGCACCCATAGTTCAACTAATATATTTAAAATTTTCTAACAGATTTTTATTGTGTGTTGTTTTCTATCAAAGATGATCATTCCTTGTTATTTACTCATGTTTTTGTTTTTCTTGTTGGATTTCTTATTAATTGTCACGCTAATTGTTTATTACTATAATTAAAACGAACCAAAAATGCATTGAAATCACAAAATATTAAACAAGTCCGGTTCTTTGGGGAATGAAAAGAAGACAAGCTTGAACAGATAACCCGAGTAATCAGCGGTAGTTAATATCAAATATTACATTATTGTGAGCAAACTTGGAAGGAAGTGTCCAATAGACATGTGTTACATAATCGCTTCTTTCTTCAAATTGGAACCGAATCGAGTGAACGTTTACATTAAAATGTTAAAAAATAATTGTGGATTAAGTTTCTTTTAAATTCTGAAATGTGAGACTTACTTTTGAAGTTATGGTCACCTATGGTTAGGGGGGTAATTCTTTCTGAGACACCCTGTATTTTTGAGCAAGGTTGAGGGACCAAAATCAATGGTGGCCGGGCCGATTTGGCAAAGGGGGTGTCGCCGATTGTGACCACTGAATTCAATGACTGAAACGAAAGGTCTCCGATTATTGCATCAAATATAGGATGAGCGATTATGATGAAATTTAGCCAAATTTTCCAAATTTGCATAAAAGTTCAAAATTTGAATAAAAATAGCAAAATGGTCACGGTAAATCCTCTGCATGGGTTGGCTTATGCATGGTTCCTTTTTTCGGCAAAAATCACTAAGATATGGCCCTACTTCAGCATATCTCGGGGCACGTACTACGCTTCGTCCTACCCAAACCATAGACTCCCCCCGGCATATCAATATTTTGTCAATATCTCTTTAAATGTATAATTGAAATTTCTGTATTATTCATTAATATAAAGTACAGTATTTTGCTTTATTGCCAAATACAGACAATACTGGTAGTTTTCTCAAATTATTCTACAGTATTTTTGCTGTAAAATGGCTGTAATATTTCCAGTGTGTGTGAGACGTACGCACATTATACTAATTGTGCAATTTTATACACCATGTCGTCACCGCATTTCACTTGAATGTCACCCTTGTAAAAACAATAAAGTAGGTCCTAACAATGTTGCAGCCATGGTTTTGGCACTGCAAGAACCAGAAATAAAATGCTTAAAAATTACAACATAAGATGTGTTTTTTCCTACTGGTGTTTTTCTGTTGGTGCCATTATTTTTGAGAACTTTTTTGAGTAAAGTATGACCAAAATGAAACTCAGCACCGTTTTACACAATACTGAACCGTAATGACATAGGCATTACGTACACTCTATAATGTTTGCGGTTTGTGAAACCACCCCCGGTTTGACAATTTCTTGTCCAGCCTTCATGACGATCAGTGTAATAATCTTCTATTACTTTGCTTTTGGCATCTGTTTGGTTATGTTATCATGCCACATATTGACACAAGAAATTGAATTTGCATAACACAGTTAATCGTGAAGTACCAATGTTTGCTCTAGTAATTAGTGTACAGTACCACCATGGCATGTACTGACTTAGCTCACCCACGCGATCAGGCCTGCATGCGATAAATTCTTAAACAAAAGTCAGAATGTTTGCACCAAAATGCATTAGGTGATCATTAGGAAATCTTCGAAGAAATACATACGTAATCTAAATCAATCTTGAGTGTTTTTTTGCAGTATGTCGGCTTGTTCTCTTTTCGTCCAAAAAATAAACAATTTTACATTGGAAATAGCACAAAGTCAAACTTCCACTGGAGTCAATTCATAATTAAGCCACGACATGAATAAAACTACTTCCCCGGACGAAGGTACCCTCATATTTATTAAATTTACGTATTTTACTCTTTGTCACCCACCGTAATTCAATACGCATTACTACTGTTTATCAACACGTTTTTTTTTGTTTTTTTTTGCATTTCAATGAAATTTATCATCTATCAGCATTAACAATGTTTATACCTAACCCCCGAGCATTGCAAGTCACGATTGGGAAAGGGATCACCTGAATCAGACGGTACACATTCCAACATGGCGGACAACATGGCGACCTCCTTGGTCAACATGTCAGCCTCCAGGGAAAACACCTGGCGAGTTCGATCTTAATAGTATAGATTACGCACACATTAGCCATAGTAACCCCGTGGCCCGTTCATGTGGACGGACTGACCCGCAAGGCCCATGCATTATGATTAACGAAACAGGGCGGGGAACCAAGGTTTGGAAAAATACGCGCTAGTCGGCAACAAATTCCATCTCTCAGTAGGAGGAAACAGAGGATGACGCTTAAAACTGTGTATTAAAATATCCAGTAGACCAACGGCTCAGAACAAATTACCATGAATTGTAGCCTAATTTTATTCCCTCCAAGCCATGTATGTTTTGTAGGATTTCCAATTACGTCACCTAGGGACAGGGATTCCCCGGTTTTTACAAAACGCAAAAAAGGCGAGTATCCCTGAGGCAGACTGACTCACACACAGCCAGTGCTCTGACAGTGCCATTTCGCTATTCCGATTATGTTCTTTTCCCACTGATTCAATAGACACGGAATATGGGGCCTCATGACACATGCGCATCCTCGCAGAATCGGATCACTCTGTAAGCAAGAAGAAGGCTGGGCTGGCAAATTCCCACACCGCGCTCTCACCAGCGCCGCTTTTTCAGAGACGTGATTCCCGCATGATCGAATTGTCATGATATCAAATCCAATCAGATCAAATTGTTTTTAGTACCTAACTCAAAGCATGCAATAAGAAAATATGTTACGCCTCTACGATGAAATTCAGACTAAGAAACAGACGCCCTATTTTAAAATGGCTGCCCCATCTTGGAACGCACGTAGTGAAAGGTGGTCCTTTCCATATTGATCTGCCTTGACACAGCGCTATCAATTTGTTTTCTTTTATACATGACGTCATACAATTCTAACACAGCCTGGTTCTGCATAAAAAAATGAACAATTAAATTAAATTTGATCGCGTAAAAAGTCCCAAAATGTAAACCGCACCCATGATGTACGTTACTATTTACTAATCTCGTGTCCGTATTTTGAATGAGAAAGTATTTTTTTTTAATGACAGAATGAATTAAGAAAGATTGCACGCATCGACAATTTTCCGAGAGAACGATGTGTTCGTACCTTTGGAAAATCACACCGCAGCATTAAATTTACATAGCGAATGTTCCTTGAATTGTAACCCGTATATCATTTTCGAAGTACTTTCAAAGAGAACTTTTGACATTACTTTATGACTTTTAAATCAAGTAAGAAATAATGGACAACTTTTAGTTCGACAACTTTTAATTTATTTCAAAGAGACGTGCCATTTTGCATATCGCGCATCGTAGCCCGGGTTCTGCTTGGTTAATTATCGTGACCTTTGACTGCACTAACAAGGTCGTCGCACTATCAATTTTTACGTTCAGCTTCATTGCTAAAGAAATACACTAAGTTTCGTGGCGGTTTCCTTCCGTGTTCTCATACATGAAACCATTTTTTTTGTTACTTTTTGCACTTATGTTCAAATCACCATCTGGAGTATTAAATATTTCTACTTAGTTTCGGCCAATAAATCGTAATAGTGAAATTCGTGTAACATCTGGCTCTCAGTCTCCCGTCAGTCCTAATAGAGTAATAAGCAATAAAGAATGAATGTGTTGGCATTTGTTATTTTTTCCCAGGAAAAGCAATATATTTTTTCAATCGTCTCATTGTTGATGTCTCTCGATGACATCTTGCACTGGGACTACTGTGTATAATCATGTGCACAGGGTCACCATCTTCGTTCCACATGTTCGCCCAACCGTTTATCTGTTTATTTCGATTTGGGGCCCATTTTCATTAATGTCCTCATCGTCAATGTCCTAGAAATTATCCATAACACACTCAATATGACGATCGAATGTCCAACTAGAAAACAAATAAGAATGGGAAAACAATATTTTGGCTCATGGTGATCCCCCACGTCATTTTAGTCCACCACACACACCAGTAGTGGAGGAGCTACGACCTGCTAAAATGTTGTCGTTACCTAACACTACAGAAAGGTTTGACACTATAAGTTGTTAGTATAGACATCCTGGATCAGTGCTAGGTGGTCGTCAATCAAATTGTAGTAGCACTTTTCGCTACGGATATTTTAGAAACCGACCTCAACAGTTTTAAAATTAAGCACAATTTTAGGGGTAGGGGAAACACCAAAAGGCATATTCATACTTCTACAGCTTTTAATTAAAGTTTTAGGCATCATTTGATGTCTAAATCATTCCCCTAACATGCTACCTTCCTTTTGAAGCCCATCAATGAATATCTATGGTACAATATGAAGACCTTGTGTAAAAAGTACCCAAGTCTACATTTTGGCATTCGCTAGTACTGATCTTTCAAGTTTAAAAATAAACTGCAAGTACAGGGGAATTGCCAAAAGGAGTCTGTTGACATCTCGATCAAATAAATGCCCTAGCAATATGAGATTTTGATTGATTTATTGATTTGGACTTGAGCAACTTCTGCCCTACTGGGTAAAATACAATCAAATTAGAGTTGAGTATACAAAAACAAATGCATACACTTTTTTTCATATTAAAAAGAGAATTTGATTCATAAAAAGTTATCAGATTTTTGTTTTAATTTTTAAAAAAAGTCAATTATGACCCCCTCACATGCCCCTTTTAGGAGGGAAACTAATTGTACAAGGATCAAAAGATTCCCAATCCCTAGTGACTTTTAAAATCAAGAAAGCTGGAGAAATGGATCATGACACTTTATAGGTACATATTCCTCTAATACAAGAAAAGTTCCATCCCTTTATGCTGTCGTTGTATATCCCTAACGTCATATAAGTATTTTTGTGTTGCAAAAGGCGATAGCGGTATTTTTGTTGTAATATCATGAGCAATTTCTTTATACCCAAGGAAGGGGTACGCTCCATTATTTTTGAAGTTACGGGACGTTAGGATATAGATTACAAATGAAATGATTGCAAGCTGCAACAGTAATATCACTGGGGACAAATTCTTTCCACGCTCTCTTGCAAGTTTTCTGGTGTTACTTCACTGCACAATGCCCGATAATGAACTAGTTGAATCAAAACCTTTGATAGCGTGGAATTCAGCATGGTATTGCGGACTGAAAATGCCTGGTCCACAATCTCTAAGGCAACACAAATAACTAGCTGATGGGTCTCATTCATCATATTGTTGGGCTATTGATCCATGACAATGTTATAGTAGATTCCAGTTGATAGGGAATAGCCTCTACTTTTCGGTAGGTAGGTATGCATTGAGGGAATTAGTATATAAACACTTTAGTCCGTGTATATGTGTATGATGTGCGCTATGCCATGTAGCCAACCGACCGTAAGCGGTTTGGACATTCACAGTCCCAATCAACAGTCAAAGTATAAACCATAGAATGTTCAAAGAAAGCCCAATAAATCCAGGAGAGTTTCAGTGAAAGAGGTGAAAGATGATGTAGAATAGTAAAGATAAAAAGCTTCTGCCCCATGTTTACTCACAGGTGGACTGAAGCTTTAAAAGTATGATATGTTGTTGTAGGCAATTTTAAAAACCAATTCTGGGGTAGACATACTATGCATTACATAGGATAAAATACAAAGTATTGACTGGGACGAACAATGTAACATTATTTGTAGTTGGCCAGTTTCATTCAATCCATTCTCTTTTGTATTGCGAGGAAGAATCGAAGATTTTCGGGTATTTCTGTCCCCATTTTGAGAATGGACGAAGTCCAAACTCTGCCCATCAACTCTACCATCAATTGGAATCTACTATAATCACAGATGCTTACTCCATAAGATTATGGGAACTCACCAAGGAATACGTTTGAATGATGTATTGATGACGAAACAATGTAACTTTATTTGTAGTTGGACAGTTTCTTTCAATCGATACTTTTGTATTGCGAGGAAGAAATTGAAGATTTTCTGGGGTATTTCTGTTCCCCTATTTGAGTATGGACGAAGTCCAAAACTCCGCCCATAACCTTACCATCAATTGGAATCTCTTATAAGTACACAGATGCTTTACTCATAAGATTTTGGAACTCCCACCAAGGGACATCTCCCTGTTGAATGAGCTCATCAATGGATTGCTTGCAAACAGGGTGGTCTTTGTCCAGTTAGGAGCGAAGAAGAGTCAATGGCGTAGGCTCAAGAATGGAATACCCAAGGGAAGCATGCTCGCACATCTCCTGTTATACCAACGACAACCAAGCGTGCAGGAACTGTCGTTTACTTTACGCAGACAGTATGGAATTAGCGCCACAAGATGCAGTCTTCACAGTGTCGAAGAGGAACTCTTCAGTGCTTTGCATGAACTCAGCTCCTATGAGGAAAAACCATCTATGGTAAATCCATCCAAGACACAGGTGTGTGCTTTCCACCTACCGCAATCGTGAAGTCAAACGTCGCTTAAAGTAACATGTGTCTGGAACACCCCAGGACCACTGTGATTAATACTCCTACGTAGGGTTACCTTGGACCACACAACTCTATCTCTCTTGAGAGCAAAGTGTGTCACACAATAACAATCTTGGACAAATCACTGGGCAGAGGGGTGCTTGCCCACATACCCTAAGACGACGGCACTGGCCATGTTGCTCCTCATGTGCAGAGTATGCTGCCATGTATGGGAAAGATCAACCAATGCCAAGAAGTTTGATCCGCATTAAAGCCTCTTGCAGGCTTATCACAGGATGTATTCGCCACATAACCTCTAGTTTACTTTGTTTCGCTTGTGTGGCGAACGTCTTGATTTTCAAATTCTGCATGGGGTTCCCAGAAAGGTCAGTAGTTCAGTCTTCGTTCCACATATTCTATTCTGACCTTTGACCTCGTCAACAGGGTTCAAAATATGTCAGTAATTGCAAAAAATATCTCTTTACAGTGATGATGCCATATCAAAATAAACTGTTCAGGGAAACCACCGACCTATGCTTCATATGAGGGTGTTCAAGAATAAGGCGGTCCAAAGGTCATAAGGGGTCATTTCCGGTTGAAAGCCAAATATGCCATTTAAATGGCAAAAATTATCTTCTTCTACAGGATCATCCGATATCAACTAAACTGGTTCAGAGAACATGACCCATGCTAATACGGGGTTGTTCAGGAAAAGGAATCAAAGGTCATTAAGGGGACTTTCGGTCAAAAACCAAAAATATTTAAAAACTGTCAAATTTTTACTCAAAAATGTAAACCATAGCAGAGTAACATAACGTTCAGATATGCATGATGTTAGCCGATGTATGCGGGTAGTTTATTTTGGGTCAAGGTCATTTACAGGTTCATTCGCGTTTTGAGCTAAAAAAACTTTAAGAATTTTTATCTCAGAACTAATTCATAGTTGAAGGTTTTTATTTGAACGGCAACAATGCATTTTGCGATGTCCTATCACGGTTTTTTTATACGGGGTCAAAGGTCATTAAGGGGGGAAAATGGTCAATTTTGCCAAAAATGCTAAAAATGAGGCTAAGGTGACTATATTCAGCCTATAGAAGACAGATAAGCCCGTTAAAGGAGCTCACGATCCTTCACCAAAGATTGTTTTGACATGGGTCAAAGGCTGGACATGCTTGACATGGGGTCATATTTACCATCGGCTTGGTACCAGTGGCGACTATAGCCACATAACCTCTAGTTTCTTTTTCGCGTGTGTGGCGAAGTCTTGATTTCAATCCTGCATGGGGTCCCAGAAAGTCAGTAGTTCAGTCTTCGTTCCACATATTCTATCATCTGCAAGGTCCTAAATCACGGGAGTTCAGAGGTTGCGTCGCAAGTTCTGGAGGCATTGAACTATCGTAGCCAAGTTGATGGTATCACATTCAACTACCTCGTTCAGTCAGAATGGGTTTGTCATTCAGATGTAAAGTACCAAAAAGCCTTCTGAAAATCATCTCGTCTTGAGGTAGTTACTTCTGTGTGCAGTAAAATTCACAGTATAATGTGAAGGCACATATTACCCTTAAATGGCTGGTTGCTATAAATGCGTTTTGGTGAATAGTCAAAAACCAGCATTCACAATGCTTCTGTTTGTTACTCATGCCAATAATGCCTCCTTTGGCCTTAGCATCTAAGTTGATTGAATGTTCTAAAGCCTGTACTTCCACACCTGGGCAAATGACTGCATTAAACAACTTACAGAATGATTGCCATTTTATGAATTCGTAATACAACTACAGAATGGACCACTCCATTCAGCAGGTCCATAATCAGTAAGTAAACAGGTAACATCTCAACAGTTTGGTCTATCCATTGACACGAGGGGTAATAGCGGCAGTAGTTAAGAGGTGTAGGGCCCAATTTCCAGAGGGTTCTGCCCCAATGAACTGCGCTAACAATTGAACCTTATTTGACTGTCACTTCTACCGGACTGCGACTGGATTTAAATTGCTTCCATGAAGGGGGAACATTTATTTTGTCGCCACACAAAATATTGTTGCCTTGGCTTCCTTTGCCAACTGTACCGCTACCATACCTCAGAGTCTATTTGTACCTTAACCTGAATTATCATACAGGAGTGAAGGGTAGTTTGAAGTGAAATCATAGCCTTCACATAGATCGACAGGATCAAAAGTGATGACAGATCTCTCTGCCCAAGGATTGCCATTCATCAACAATACATTTTCAATGACAGTGTAAAACTGAGATGAGTCAGTTGGAGAGACATTACTCATTGGGCAGGATCATACATTGGTGCACTGTTAAAATGTCTTTAAAAACGTCGTTTTAACTCTTAGCATGATCCTGAACGAACGTGCAATTAACTTTAAATAAGAACTCGAAACTTTAAAAAAAACGTAGTTTTAAACGTTGTGAGTCCCAGCTGCCATCAAAACGACATATTTACTGAACAATTTTTAACAGTGTGTGGAAACAGGTACAATTCTTTTTGATGGCATTGAAGGCATTTCAACGTGGCACCTTCTGCCTATTGCCAAATTGAGCTGAGCTCAGCTCAAATACCTTGGTTGGGCGCCCGGGGGACTTAGTGGTCATGGGATTGTGGAAATGTGGGGACGAGAAGGGTATGATTTTCCGCATCTATTGTATATTAAGTGTCTTTTTTTGAATATTTTGGTTAAGAAAGGGTTTTAAGGAAATATTCCCAGTGACATATTTAATAAAAAGTATTAACGAACACAATTTCAACACCCTTAGTGTGAAAAATAGCCATTTTGTCTCGATTCGCGGGTTTCACCCAAACCAACATCAAAGTATGTTCTGCACTAGGTCCATCATCAGTGCCAAGGCCATCTTGTGCTCCTATTGAAAAATCCTTGGTCGGAAGGAAGGGTAGGAAATTTGTTTAATTTTTTATTATATCAAAATTAAACAATTGCTATGACGTCATTTCTTTTTTTGCCTGCGAATCCATTCTGCGAATCGTTATGACCAATAGTATTAAAACTCTAACAATACATTGCCAGTGTGTAACAGTCAGGCCGACCTACTTTCACGACACCCAGGCCCTAACCATTTTTACCAAACATTGCTGTTAATGGTCTATATTTTCTGTAGTGGTCTGGACATCCTGCCGCTACCCCACCAACAAATGCGAGGGGTTGGGGCATATACGCCCTCCAATGTATTACATTATGAGTTATATTGAATTAAAACTTATTGTTAGGTAAATATATTTGTTTCATGAACATTTCGCCGCAAAACTTGGTTATTCAAAACCAAATTTGTAATTTGCGGTGATTTGACATATTTGTGAGGGCGTGCACTCACGTATGACGTCATAGTAACGTAAACGTTTCTATGTTGGTTCGTATTTTGGTATCGATGGATAGGGAGACAAGGCTCTACATAGGTACCAAATTCAGCCCATCATGTAATAGCAATTTATAGAAAATATCACAAAAGTTACCCGCGGCCCCTTTGTAAAGTCTTTACAGAAAAGGCTCAGTAAGACGAGAGCTTGGCAAGAGCTGTGTATTTAAGGAGAAGTACTAAGATAAAATATCATAGGTATATTTTGACTCATAGAGCCTTCTGTACTGTACATTACTCTAAAACAAACATGATTTTATATGCATTTATGAATAGTAATGACGTAAAAACACCAAGTAATCTACAATCTTGTCATTAACATTTCCCCTACCCACTTAATTTCTGACATTTCCGTGTTGTTGAGGTTATGTAAATGTTCTCTATGAACCCTGTAGCAAAAAGTGCTACCACAATTTGAGAGTACTACATACCTGGCACTAATCTATAGGGTCCATACTAACAACTAAAGGTGTCCAACCTTTTCTGTATGTTAGGTAACGAAAGCTTAAGAAGGGCTGTCTGAGATTTAGCTCTGGGACTACATGTGTGGGAGCTAAAAAGGTCGCGTACACGCACAGGTAAGTATGAAATGACGTTTTAGCAAATGCACACATGAGTATCGCGCTGGGTTGCCATTTAGCCGACGACCGAGTAAAAAATCTACCCATGTTGGGAAGCACTACTCGTCCAATAACCTTTTCACCGGCTATTTTTTATGGAGTTCTTGATGTCAAAAGTTTACGCAGTCAGGTCAATAATGCATCATCTATTTACCGGTGGTCTGTTCTCTCTGTCTGTCAGTGTGTGCTGTCAGTTTTGTCTGTCTGACCGCCGTCTATTTTCTCGGAGACCAAGGGTCGCCATGTTCCTGAAACTGGTGGGTGGGTGCCCTTGACCATCGAAGACGAGGTTATTTGGTTAGGGCTCAGAGGTCATCAGGGGTAATTCAAGTCAAATGAGGTCAAAGGGGTTAAACGAGGAGTGTATGGAAATGAAACTTGGAGAGTGGGGTCGGTTTTGATGTCGACAATTGGAAGGTCACAACAAGGTGCATTAGGGGCATTCAAGGTCAAAGGAGGTTACCCTTGGTTTCTCGGACACTGAGAGTTGCACGTTCCCGAAACTTGGGGTTGGGTGAATCCTTGACCCTCCGAAGCCGAGGTTATATTGGTTAGAGGATCAAGGTCATCAGGGGTCATTTCAAGATCAAATGAGGTCAAATGGGGTAAACATTGTGTATGGGACATGAAACTTGGAGGGTGGTGTCGATTTTGATGCGAATATTTTGAAGGTCACGCAAGGTTATCAGGGGGTTATTCAAGGTCAAAGGAGTTTAAATGTTGGTTTCTCGGAGAACGAGGGTCGCACGTTCTTGAACAGGTGGGTGGATGCCCCTTGAACGTCCAAAGAACGAGGTGTATTGGTTAGTGATCAAAGGTCATCAGTGGTCCTTGAAGGCCAAGTGAGGGTAACAAGTTAGTGTATGGAATGAAAACTGCAGGCTGGGGTCAATTTACTGATGCCGAAAATTTTGAAGGTCACAACAAGGTTCATTCGGGGTCATCAAGGTCAAAGAAGGTTAAAACGTTGGTTTCTCAGAGACCGAGAGTCGCATGTTCATGAAACTTGGTTGGTGGGTGGGTGCCCCTTGACTGTCAGAAGACCGAGGTTGTATGGTTAGTGGATGGTTGGCCGACAAGGTCCTCAGGGGTCATTCAAGATCAAATGAGGTTCAATGGAGTAAACATTGGTTGTAGGGACATGAAATTTGGAGGGTGGGGTCGACTTTTTTCACACCAAAATGTTAAAGGTCATGGCAAGGTCTTAGGGGTCTTCAAGGTCAAAAGAGGATAAAATGGGGAAAACATGAGTGTATGGCATGAAACTTTCAGGATGGGATTGATTGTTGATGCAAAAATCTTAAGAGCAAAACAAGGTCATCAGTGGTCAACAAGGTAAAGGAGGTCAAAAGGGGTAAACTTGTGTATCCAGACGAACTTGGTCGGGTGGGGTCATTGTTGATACCAACAATTTAAAGGTCAGGACACGGTCTCAGGGGTCATCAAGATCAAAGGGGTAACGTTGGTGTATGGACACGAAACCCTGGAAAGGTGGGGTCAATTGTTGCTACCGAAAATGTCAAAGGTCACGACAAGGTAATTAGAGGTCATTTAAGGTCAAAGAGGTCAAAGCCTATTTTCTTGGAGATCAAGGACCGTAGTTTCTGCATCTTGGTGGGTGGGTGCCCCTTGATCTTCCACAGACTGAGTTTGTATTGTTAGTGAAGCCAAGGTCATCAGGGGGCACATTCAAGGTCAAAGGAGGTCAAATTTTGGTTGGGTTGAGGTGTACACATGTGTATGGAAGTGAACTTGACGGTTGGGGTTGATTGATGACAAAAAACCTTCAAGGTCATAAAAGGTTCATCAGGAGGCATTCAAGGTCCAAGGACGTAAAATGAGGAGACACTTTGGTGTATCACAGAAAACTGGTGAGCGGGGATGATTGTTGAGGCGAAATGTTAAAGGACATGTTAATGCCATCAGGGGTCATCACGGCCAAAGGAGGTCAAATCCAAACTTAATAAAAACTATGCATTCCTAAGCCATTCCATTGATGGGTTTACTGCATCATTGACATGCCACTCGTTTGAAAAATTGGCAAAAACTGATAACCTCAAAGTAACTTGGTAGTTCACAAACCATCATAACTTGAAACATACTATAAATTCAAAGTTGCAGACCTCATCTTTTTAAGATGCAACTCATGTGGTGGACGTGACAAAATGTGTTGGACGCGACTGGTGTGAACGGAAAATTAATGTTGATGGAGGCCAAGCATTCCAGTGGTTGTCAAAACTTTAAGTACAATTTACTAGTACAGTGAAAGTGCTCGCAGAGAATAAGTAACGCAAAAAATAGAGTTTATTATAGACAACAGGGTTCTGCCATAAAAAGGGTTGGAGTGACGAAAGTGAACAGAAATTGTGGACCAAAAGATTTCGAGTAACCATCTCTGAATTTAATTCTAGGACATATGTACTTTTGTGTGGGCATTATCATGAAGGATGGTCTTGTAAATGATACAATAAAATGACCACAGATGACCACCATTAGGAGTGTGGTGTAATTGAATTAAAATGGTTTATTCAATTGTGAAGGAAAACTGACACGTCCAACACTCAATTTTTGATTGCTCCATATAGTTTTTTGAGCACTCTGCTCCACTTATTTCACATGGTAATAAAGTGTCAATAGGTGCCCAACAAGAACTCAAAATAAACATTGAAGGGCTCTACATAGCTAAAATGGCAGCTGAAAACAAACGGGCATGATTTTTGGTTGACGCAATATTGGTTAAATTTTGACCATTCTGGGTGGGCCGTATCCTGAAATACAAGCACACATAAATTTGGTTTTAGCTTATGGGACGTAGGTCTAGTAGAGATGTAAGTAAACACACATAAAGTGACTCTGTATCACCTTCTTATAAAAAATCCTATAGGTTTTTAAGTGATTAAGCTGAAAAAACTCAAACAGTTGGCAATTACGTGAAACGGGCCCACCTGGACATGGTAAGTCGTGCAAAATATGATTTTTTATGATTTTTTCGATTTCCTGATTTAGGCAAATCATGAGCCTTAAAATGCACCCAATAAGGGTGTAGTGGATTTTCATTAGATTTTACAAGGAATAATGAACCTAGCAACCCACAAAAAACCTATCAAGTGGAAATAGAGCTGAATGTCGCCACCGACGGCAGGCCAGGGTGTCTGTTGTTCCTAAAAATGGGCTCAAGTCAAGACAGTTCTCAAGGATCAATATTTATAGAATGTCGATTTGTTGATTATATGTTTTAAGGGGAGTCCAAAGTGTTGAAATATCGGAGCTTGTGCTGAAACTGAAGAATCCAATAACATAGGCGAATTTACGCCAAAAATTATTGGTCTGTAGTGAGTTTTAAAAATATTGTGGTCAGCCCAATATTTTTTGCAACTTCATAGCGAGACAATAATTTAATAGGCGCAATCGATCCAATTTGTTATGAAAACCGGGTTTAAATCGTTCATTGGGTTATACAAAATAAGAAAAGTATGTTTCACATTCCAAAGTGAGATTTTACTAGGCAGTTCAGTTACATATTAGTATTCGGTGAACGATCTACTGTTGCACTCACAGTGTGTAATGTGGTGAGTAGAGAACAAACACCCATTCTACAGAATCACAATTTTAATCCAAATCAATGCTAATCCTCAATGTCATTCCTAGCTCAACTACGTTGTTGAGCATATCTCCCTTAACATTCTATGAAAAACGGAATCGAAAACTAAGAGGTAGTTGGTAGCTTCGCGTGAGATACCTTGATAAATAAAAGTCATTCTCCAAAAAAAATGAGCAGTTTTCAAGCATCTTTCAACGCCCCATTGGGAACGCATGGTAAACATAGACAGCTTGCTTGGTACCACTTTGATGAGTTTAGCATTTAAGATCCCTAACGGTTGACTGACGAAATTGTGTAACTTGGGAGAGTTGCGACTGGTTCAGGCCTTCAGCGTGGGGTTTTTGGAAAATTCTGATGACAGTACAGTGGGCGTTTGTCATTGTGAATCGATGCATGGTTCCCGAGAATAGGGATTTTGCCCAAATTCACACTGTTTTTTTTCTCCACAATGAAAATATTTCCAGAAAAATCAACAAGATAAGGATAGATATTGATAAAAGAATGTCTGTATTTTTTTTACAAAAGCAATTTGATCACTAAAGATCCCAAAACGAAAAGAAGACTCATATGAGCATTGCCATAAAGTGCCGACCAAGAAACCAGCTGGCATGCAAACTTGAAAATGGCAAACCTAATGCAGTAGTATGTGGTGATCATGTGGCGGTGCTGTGCTTTTTGACAGTTGTGATGTAAAGATCGCGAAATTGTTTGTATCTCAGTGAAATATGAAGTAGTAATAGCCTAACATCAAATCATCCGATTGGTAATTATTGTGTGAGGGAAGGAAAGCCTAGGCCACTTCGTAGAAGGTATGGGACTTCGATGATTAGAATTAAGCATTTAAAACCAAATGTATTTCCATTATAATCCGCCGAAATTTCACACTGTTTGATTAGGACCATCAGCCCTTATAGCAGGTCCCTGCATTTATAGTATTCCATACTTCTCACTTTTTCATTTGATACAATCATAAGGGGTCAAACATTTTGTTTTTGAGAAATTAAGCTCGAAAAAGGCCACAGGACCATTTAAGTAAGGATAAGTTTTTTAGGAGTAGCACCCCCCCAGGTTTGGCGCATTTATTGGTATTCTTTATGTCCCGCTACTTTATTTGACACCACCCAGGGGTCCATTATTCTCCGTAGTATTCTCCGTTGTAGAGATAGCACAGGAAATATGATGTCTAATTATGGTGCTTTCTTCAAGTTTAAGGGTCGGTAACCATGGCAATGGGGTGACAATTTTTGCAACATGGGTTTAGGACTTAAACTGATAAAATTAAGCTTTTTCCAAGACTCAGATATGAAGAATTTGGGTTTGTAAAAACCAAAGAGGTTCTATATAATAGAGAGGCCAAACGTTACGTAATCTTAGAATTCACAGTCTCGCTGTTTGCCGACCACAAAGAAAACATAGAGTACCAACAATAGAAAGCAATGGCTGCCTCCGCTTTTCCACATACTGGGGTGCCGCTTTGCATATACACTAATCGGTTATTAGTGATACAAATTAATTTATGTGTGAGAGGCCAGGTGTCATAATAGTGTACCTGGCTAATTGTGCTCAGATTACTCTTTTTTCTCATAGTGCAATGCGCGCTAGGTGAAAGAGTATTCATTGAGGCGGTTTATTTAAATCAAGACGACTGACGGTCATTTCATTCGTTGTGTGGCTTTGGGTAGACAAAATTTAACCACCCAATAGCACCAACATCCCTCCAACATGATATTTTGGCGGATTGTTTGTATCGAATTGACAGTAGTGTGTATAAGCAACCAAATAATACTTATCTCCGTGCAATATTCAAAATGTCAGCGCCAGCCCGGACGACTGGTTTGAATGGGTTTAACCCCTTGGTATAAACACCCCATCTCATTTGCATATTGTGAAAAAAGTCCGATTAATTAAAAGCATAATTAATGACGCTTTAACAGAATCATTTTTTCTTTTTTCTTTAGTCTATTTTGGCAGTTCAAAGTGACGCTCCAGTCAGCACTTTTTGAGGAAAAACTGAGCTTTTATTTATTGAAATACAAGTTATGGAGAACCACTTGTCATATAGGACAGGCTTTAGTGCACAATGACCCAATTTTCTGTGGTCCATGACTCTCCAAGGATGGGTAGCAAAAGCACTAAAATTTTGGATTTTGTGCCTAACTGGTACCCCGCAAAATATCTGAAAATAAAAAAAATTTCGGTGATTAAGGGCAACAAATGTGCCGAAAATTTGTTGATTTGCATGGAATAGAACCCTAGTGTTTGGTCATATCACACTTATATTACTGGAAAGGAATGCTTTTCTCTGGACTATATATGCAAAATCTTGCTAATTCAAGAACATTTTTTTCGTTATCTCAATGGCGAATGAAAACATGATTGAATCGCAAAGCTAATCCCAATTGAAATTGATTGAGCCTAGTTAGCGCATTGGCTGACCATTCTACACGGTCGAATGCTCCTTTAAACGAATTGAATGAGGTTTTGCTTAAGGTGCATTTTCCGTGATTCCACCAGCACCTTCTGTTTTATTCTGGTTCACTGATATCCTTGAGAAAAGCCTATTCACAAAATTGAGTTGCTCCCGATTGCTGTTTTGTGTTATGAGCAAATGTTTTTTCCCCCCACGGTCCCATAGGCCACGTGCTGTAATTCTGTCCGTTTACGGACAGAAAATACAAAAATTGCGAATTTTCGTACAGATACGCCGAATTTTGCAGTAAGGATTTGGTAGTGGATTACTAAGGCTACGGTTCAGAGATATAAAATCTCAACTTTGTTTAGGTAATGGTCGGGGGACGAGTCTTTGGATCCCGAAATTGCCCTTTAATTGAAATGACAATGTAAAGTAAAGTCTCGTGCCGAGGAAGCCCGTGGCGCGAGTGCCCATCCTCTCTTGTCCCTTATTAGCGTTTGGGCCAGACTCCTCCATATTATGTTTGCTGTGGGGGATTCACCACTCGCTCCCCCGCACAGCGAGTCTTTCCCCCCCCCCCTGTTACTTTCCCACATTGAATAATGCTGGTAACCCAGTTATACACCTTGGGGAGAGGAGTATTAAGTAAAGTTCCTTACTCAAGGGCACACACGTTGGCCATGGGACCGAACCCGCAACGCTTTGGATTTGCGGGATGAGCGCTCAATCCACTGGACCACAAACGTGCCTCATGACCAACATGTACGTCATGTTCAATTTCAACACGAAACACGTGACCTTATAAAACGGAACCCGTAAATTGCGAAATTGGTCGAGAAAGCCGATATATTTGGTAAATTTCCGTACATTATTCATAGTTGAATGGAATTGTAACCCACTTATCCCGATTAATCGGCCAATGTCATACTAAATTTCAATTTTATTCTTTTTTAAAAAAAAATGCCCGATTTAAACATTTATTCTTAACATCAAAAAGGAAATATTCCCTGTGCCTAAGGCCCCATGATATATTTCCAGTCGCGCAAGCGATTTCTTGTCTTTCTGCGCGTGAGCTTATGTAGCCTTGATCTTAGTCAAAATCCGGTATTGTGCACGCCACTCGCTTGCTGCGACTGGAAGTATACATGGGCTTTACATTCACCAGTGGTGTCATTTCTTTTTGACATTGGGGGGGGGGATGGTTGTTGTGAAAATGTATTATGAATGGGGTTTTTTTTTGCTGAAAGAGGCATACTAAGCACATGTGCGGTGCGCCGCGAGCGCGGCTAAATTTTGCCATTTAGAAGGTAAACCTCATTAAATTCAATTGTAATTGTAACAAATGCACGCGAAGCTCAGGGAAATTTACCATTTTTAAATATTATGGTAAATATTAATATGAGGTTATTTTGATCAAAAACACATGAATGGGCATCAACATGGGGGGATGATTGTATTGACCATCCCCCCCTCATCAAGATATTGGGGGGATCGATCCCCCCCCCCCGGATTTACGCCTATGCATATCACCAGGGTAATGAGAAGAATACTGATCTACCTTCTGAACCAAAAATCTCATTTGATGATGTAAAATGTGGGGGGGGGGGGGGAGTTTTTGTGTTACTGCGGGTCACCTGTCACCACCTTCAACTTATTTGTA
>JAMKCH010039337.1:0-13446 GCA_023653785.1 Ophioderma brevispina | reverse complement strand
TGCCATTGTGGACATGGTGGAGTCACGCCCAATGCCATTATTTGAAAGTGCGCTTTAACCAAATTCATATTTGCATTATGATGGGAGGCGGGTGAAGGGATTTAGGTTACTTCATTCTGAAGAACAAATTAAGTGCATGTTTCAGGTGCTTTTTAGGCATTACATTAATTAAATCTGAGGACTTACGTGTGCTCAAATCCATAAGAATTAAAATGTACATGTTTCTCCGCTATTGCTAGCCGTGGACAAAGTAGGATTGCATCATTAAATAGTCATTGTTTGGTTATTTTTTCACGGTTTTCTTTCTTGTTTTCACCATATGTTCAAAAAAGTACATATTTTCATAATATAAAGCTAAATAAGGATAAGATAAACAAGGATTAAGTAATCAAAAAATGGCCGTTTCTGGAGGGTAACGTTCTTTCTGAGACACCCTGTATGTCCTTCGGGCTAATTGGACCAAGATTTTAACAAAAACTTATCGTCTTGTACTGATAGAATGAGAACCAATTAACCGTTGAATGTTTGCAGGATTTGAATTACTATACCTACATGTAGTAAGAAAATAAATGTTAGCTTTAAATTCGGAGAGACTGGGCACAACCGGTGTCGCAGCTTTTAGCGATTTACCAAAAAAGTTTTTTTTGTATTGATGGCCGTGATCAGTGGTGATGACGTAAATATTTTTGTGTACGTCCTCTTTTGCACCGTCTTTACAAAAGGCCCTTCCACAAAGCGTTCTTTTCAGCTTGAACTTTTTTACGGACAAAATTCTTCGAAAACGAAATAAGTTGTATACTATCCCTATCTCGCTAATTCAGTTTTGGAAATCAAAAGTTTCTGGAAGGGTAGATGTAAACAATTCACCAGTTTGGCCGTATCGATATCAGAAAAAGATACCAGTGGACCGAGGAGAGCGTTTACCTCTTGTGTATTGTGTCTATCTCTGGTCGCTAGCCCAAATACAATGCGGCTTTCACCAGGTGCAAGAGCAGCCCCCATAAAGGTTGCCATCTACATGCAAATTATAGGGATTTTTAGACCATTTCTGTTTACTATATATTTAAATTGTTCTCTCTGACAGTGTAAGTTGTGTAACATGTACGTACGTAATGATGATGCCAGATAAACCACTTCATAATGCAGTTCCTAGGGCGGGGAGGGGTGGTGTTGGGTGGGCAAAGATGCGTTGATATCAACTATGACATACACGAGAATGTATGATGGCCTTTGGTATTTTAGATTAAAAAAGAATGAACAAATTGGTACAATTCGGTTGCCAAATATGGTATGGTTCGTATGGGATTCCAAAAAGGATAGTCGAGCCTCTTACAGTTATGATGTCTGGTCCAAAGGGTTAGATGTAATGGTGTAATATACAGACTAAATGTTACAGATAGTCTAAGCTATGCCATATCTTAACAGTGATAACAATACTAACAGTATGAGACCATTTTCACCAAAACTAAAGCATTTTAATTCGACCCGGTTCTGTATAAGAAAAACTTGATCTTTGACCTGCTATAATGGTTTCAGCAGATAACATTAAGTAGGCGATAGAAAATGCGCTCAAGGTCATCCTATCTACCATTATCTACCACTTAACAATAGGACCCACCTCCATTGTCAGGACCGTAATCATCAGGTTTAGACCCATAGCCTTCCACGTTTATATTAATGGGTGTGTCGCTCTCTCTGGTATAATTCAACACCGCCATTACCATCCCAGCCGCAGCCACTATCCCGACAATAAGAACCAGGATGCAGAGAAGGACAAACACACTGCCTCCGTTGTTCTCTCCGTGCTTTCCTTGACCCATTTTGGAGATTTACATGAGTTGAACAGTTTGCTGTATAGACAATGGTCCTGCAGACCTCCTTGTGTCAATGGTTACTTGGAAATGACAAGTTTATTACCGTCAATCAGTTTAACTACTCGACCAGGTCAGAAATTAATTTGGTTGTGGTTCGTAAGGCGCCCAAATTCTGAAACTTTTATTAGGTTGTATCTTATGCCAATCCGCCCAACAAGGGGACAGCATAGGGAAGGTCAATGTCGATCAACGCTATCCATAATGTTTATGGGGTAATCACTCAGGCGGATCCATTCCAATCTCGATTTATCATTTCTGAATGCACACGTATCGTAACAATTAGTGATATGCATTCCTAGTGTTTCCCAGCGCGTTCCGGTGTGGAACTTGCCGCTAGTACTACAGTATAGTTCTTAGCGTATGAGTAATTTGGGCCACAAGAGAGGACTAGTCTCCTGGATCTGCCTAGGAGGATGGCGTTTCTCGTGGCAGTCACGTCTGGACGATGGGGTTCCAAAATGCATGCCTTATCCATTGATGAGGCCCACTTGTGGGGGTCGAAAAAGGGCATTTCTTGCAACACCACGCCCATTTTTTTCTTCCCAGACCTGGTCTTAGCCGCAAGGCGATCGGAGAAACCTTGTTGTTCAGTTAGGGCACTGAATTTGAACCTCAAGCATAGGGCTTCGGAACACTCAACATATTTTCACTCCCAGGCGCGAGTGGGGTGTGGCGACCGCCCCTTGAAGTTCAAAATTCAGAAAACGGGGTTTTAAGAGGCATAATTTGCGTCACTTGGGTTTTACTATTTGAGTTATCATGTAAGTTTCAGCTCACCCTCCTACTGATTTTACCCTGGCGGGCGCCTCATCCCCCCACGGGCCCTCCTATCCCTTTCCTTTTTCTTCAGCCTCTCTTCCAGCGCAAGTGTATTCTCCCTGCAGGAGTGAGAGGGTATACACCTACCTCCGCGACCTTACACCCCCCATGTTTTGTTTTCACACCGCTTGAAGAGAGCTGGCGAAGGGTGTATTCTTTTACAATTTTGGAGGAACATTTGGTTTAAAGATGTTTTAACTTGCGTGTTGGGGTTTTTAGTGCGCGCTGGCCATCAGACAGACGTTCGCGGAGCGACTTTTAAATGTAGTATAGAGGTTTCTGGTCGATCCAATTGAAACTCTTGTGCGTATGTTTCAGCCTAGCCTAGCCTAGCTATCCTACTTTTCCTTCATGAGACACACTCACACTCATTCCATATGAACTGAACTTCCTTCAACTTAGAAATCTGCCAATTGAAATCTTGTAAATGTAAAGTTGGAAAGCTACTAATATTAATGTTAGTGCTTGGGTGGTACAACCATACTCACCCCATGTATGGGCTATCCGAGGTGAAAAATCCTGTTCGCTTTGACTGAGTGCGTACCACCAATCTGTCTATGTGTTCCCATTCGTGCTGTAAATGCATCATTTGTTTCAGCACTGTCACCAAATGGGCCTCGTCTCAAGGTTACGGTTTAATTCCGTACATGTTACGTTGGTAGTTAGGACACTCTCTCATACAATTTTGGATTTAGATCAATCATTTTCAACCTATATGCCAATCATTGATTAGTTTATACAATAGTAATGCAGTAGAATAAAGAATGAAACTACATTGTATTTTTTTTAGGTTGGTCAAAAGCATTTGACACTATTAACCATGATATATATTGTATAAACTGGAATTTTATGGTTTCAGAGGTATTGTCCGTTGAATGGTTTAAAGTTATACTTGGATAATAGAACTCAGTTTGTACGATATCAATCGCGTGATTCAGTTCATAACAATATAAAATTTTTAGTCATTCTGTATATAAATGATATTGTAAATGATCGCTTGTGTGAATTCTCGACCAAAATTATGGAATCTTTGGACGTGCGTATGTGTTGTTTGACATTTTGTTTGGTTTTTGGTAAGAGGCTTCTTAGGTTTAATGGGATGATCACATCTGGCCTTATGGCCTCTCCGATCATCTCCTCAATAGCATTGTTTTTCTCTGCGTGTTGTCAGATTTATGTATGATATTGAAATAAGTTGATTTGATCCATTGATTCATTCATCATTGATAAAAAGGGCACATGATGTTCGAGATCCATCCTCAATCTTGAACGTTTCTAGAAAGGTCCGCCTTCCAATGTTTTGGTCTACCTTCCAACAAAACATAAAGAATGTGTTGGTTAAGCGGGGGAGAGGTCGTATTCCAAGCTCTACTAGCAGGTTGCGTTGACATGTAGCTATCTTCCGCGACCTTCTACCACCGGATCGTCCGGTGGTATGTTCTGTAAAAGTAAGGTCTTGGAATGTGGCTATTGCAAGCGCGCTAGCGCAGTGTATTCTGCTCTCGTGAGATGGCGATGCACTAACATACGATACCTACCTTCCATGACCTTATGACCCAATTTGTTTTCTCCACCCCAAGAAGGTCGCTGGAAGGTGTACTTATGGTTTAGGGGAATATCTTGCTTGGTAAGAACAGACAAAAATACTTGTTTAGGGTATATTTTAGGGGGTGGAAATACTTGTTTAGGGTACATTTTGTAAGTCCATGTTCAAGCATCATATCCACCTTTGAATACAAGTGGGCCCCAGGCAAAATATGGGCAAATATGTCCATTTAGGATTTATGCAAATTAGGATGTTTTCCCCTTTTCTATCTTCTTGATATGTTGTTTGGGAGAGTTTTTACTGTCTAGGTGTACCCATCATTTTTCATAGATTGAGTGCAAATCATAAAACATCATAAGAACACAACTCATCCCAGATCAAGCTTGCTTTCTATTATAGCCCGGATGGCCGACATCGGAAAGAAGTACGGGTAGAGAATAAGAGAAGCTCAACTTCAATTTTTAATTACATCAATAACATCAACAAATACATCAGGTTCACACAGGAAAAGTAAAATGTTTTAAGTTTACATTTCTGACTGTTTCATCTGACTACGCCTCTAATTTCAAGTGACAACTTCACACATCTGTATACAGTAAGAATATTCATACCGATCAGTATTTTATTGTTCGACTCGGAATATCCTTTTATTAGACAATTAAGCTTGGGCTTACTAAACTTTGTTCCGTTGCTCAAATACAGTTTGTTATTTAAATTAGCCCAAGCACTTCAAATCGGCGCTTGGTGCTTGTGGATATCAAAGATGGACGTTTGAAGAAAAAAAAAACTTTACAAGAATTATGACAACACGACAACATGACTTTACTGTCTCATATTTGATATTTTAACTACTTAGTTCTCCAGGTAGACAAGGATGTATAATTATAGACCAGTTAACAGCAATGTTTGTAAACATGTTAGGGCCTGGTATCTTGAAATAGTTCGGCCTGACTGATACACACTGGGCAAAACTATGGACCATAACGATTCGCAGGATTGGATTCGCGGGCAACAAAAGAAGTGACGTAGGATGTTAACTGGTCTATTAGAGTAGATTCGCGCTGATAGTAGGCTAACCTTTATTCTGTCAGGGGATTAAGATTAATGGTGGCGCCGAGACAGAGTTTTTATTTCGAATAATACATGTCCAAGTCAAGAGTGTATGTTGCCAATCAAAACTCGAGACAAAACTACAAACGCAATGCATACCATACAGTGTGAGTCAATAAAAACCCTACATTCAGGAAAGATTTTTTCTTCAAAGGTTGAACGTTATTTTTGCTTAAATGTTTGCTTTGGTTGTTTACAGAGATAAACAGGCTGTCAGAAGATTTTTATTTGGCGTCTTTCAGACTTTGGGTTCAGAAACGATGTCAATTTTGCGGAGAGACCTAAAAATTAAGTTTGTCCGATTTTAGCCATACAATCTCATATTGGTCCAAAATATCGATGAAGATCAGAAGGATCTATCGTGGATTTCAAATCCCTGTATCTTTCAAACCAGGAAATACGCTGAGACAGAAACTACCTCATCCCAAAGAGAGAGTGTTCCCAGGGAAAAGCAAATCAACATTGTCTGTGTTATCCAGTGTAAGACAACGGCTAGCGGCTGTGAATAACTTTACATGTGAGACAAGAACAACCATCTTTCGAAATTGTTAGCATAGGTATTTAGCTTCACTTTCCGAATAATTTCTTCAGGTGTAGTCGTGTGAAACAATCATGAGAAAAACTTGTGACAATATCTATATTTTCTAGTTTCTCTTTGGTATGGATCTTTTAATATTTAATTTTAATACTCGACTGTGTTTTTTTGTTGTTGCAATATTCAGATTGTTAAGGTTTATTGGTATGAATCCCTTCATGCGTACACTGTTAAAATGTTCAGTAAAATAACGTCATTTTGACTGGCAGCTGGGACTCACAACAGTTAACGTATTTTTACAGTTAATTTTTCTCCTTTCGAGGTCCCGTTAAACCTATTTGCACGTTTCGAGGCCCGGCTGGAGTTAAAACGCGGCCGTTTTTAAGAACAATTTAACAGTGTTTGTCTTATTACCAACTGCTAGAACGCTTATTACATTTTTGTAAGGTTGCGTCTTTGATATGAATCCTTTCATTCAGCAGTTTTATAATTACCAGGCTGTGAGAAACTCCTTTTATAATATGACATTGATAAGGTTTTCTCTTTGGTATGAACCCTTTCATGTATATCTTATTACAAGACTGTGAGAAACTCTTTGACGACATCTACATTGTAGCCTTCTCTTTGGTATAAATTATTTCACATGCCTGTAAATTATCAATGAACTGTATGCAGACTCTTGTTTGCTGTATTACGTTTGTCTTCTCTTTTGATATGAATCCTTTCATGTGAAATCTTACCAGAAGAAACTGAGAAGCGCTTGTTACAATCTACATGATAAGGTTACTTTTTGGGTATATCGGTGCTCACCATGATGACTTTTGGCGCAAGCCGCCACACAAATTGTTTTGATGGTTTTCTAGGCAAACATTGGGCCTGCTGTTCCAAATCTGGTGATGCCACTTTGGAATCATTGAGCATTGTGAGCTAGGGAGGGGGTAATTTAACAGGTGTAAAATTTGTAAATTTTGCATGGGATTTTGAAATATTTGTTAGAGTGTTTATCTGTCCTAATAAGTGAAACAAAAGGTTAGTTTGCTATAAAACCTGCACACCCTTTTGTGTTTACACTACAGACCAAATGTGTTCAAGGTCATCATGGGATTAAATATATACAACGATCCGATTTGTTTTTCAAATTGGTTCATTTCAAATTGGTCGTAGGGGAATTTTTAAAACAGAAAAATAAACATTTACCTCATGTCAATCATTGCTAGGGTATCTAACCGAGATAAAATTATTAACCCCCATATACCCTGTGGACCTTCTCCATTATTTCCCCCTTATTTATACCCACAAATGTCCAACAAAGTGTGTACCCTATATTTGACATTAATATCCCAGAATGAAGAATTGAGAGCCCATTTTGAAAAGAATCTGTTGCATTCTATTGTTTCTCGACCCCCAGATACCTTGAACCATTTTAGACTTGATTTTAAAAGTAAATGTTCCCTATATATAGCAAACTATACCTTTTTTTTATCCAGAGACCGCAGAGAACATACTATACACCTTTTAAACCCCATTTATGAAGCATTACAAATTTTAACCCTGTTAATTTTACCCTACCCTATCTCAAAATGCTCAAGGAAATCAAAAGTGGCATCATCCAGATTTAGATTCAGTAGTCAATCTTGCCTAGAAACATAAAATATTTGTGTGGACTCTTGCGCAAGTTCACATGCACGGTTCTTTGGGCTGAGCAACCAGACTAGTATGAATCCTTTCATGTGAAGTCTTCCAGAAACGCTGTAAACTTTTACAATACATACATTGGTAAGGTTTCTCTTTATTGTGAAATCCTTTCATGCTTAGTCTTACTACAATCCTGTGAAAAACGCTTGTTACAACTACTTGCAGCATGGTAAGGGTTTTCTTTGGATTAATCCTTTCATGTATAGTTTTATTATTACCAGATTGTGTGAGAAACCCTTCTTACAATATTTACATTGGTAAGGTTTCTCTTTGGTGTGAATCCTTTCATGTGCAGTCTTATTACAGGCCTGTGAGAAACTCTTTTTACAATACATACATTGGTAAGGTTTCTCTGTGACATGAATCCCTTCATTCCCAGTTGTCTGGCCAAACTGTGAGAAACTCTGGTTACAATACTTACGCTGGTAAGGTTTCTCTTTGGTATGAATTCCTTCATGCCTAATTTTATTACCAGAATCTGAGAATCTCTTGTTGCAATATTTACATTGGTAAGGTTTATCTTTGGTATGAATCCTTTCATGTTTAGTTTTATGACCAGACTGTGAGAAACTCTTGTAACAATATTTACATTGGTAAGGTTTCTCTTTGGTATGAATCCTTTCATGCCTAGTCTTACTAGAAGACTGTGAGAAACTCTTGTTACAATACTTACAATGGTAAGGTTTCTCTTTGGTATGGATTTTTTCATGTGAAGTTCTATGACCTGACCGTGAGAAAATCTTCTTACAATGTCGACATTGGTAAGGTTTCTCTTTAGTATGAATCCTTTCATGCGTATTTTTACTACAATACTGTGAGAAAGTCTTTTTGCAATACTTACATTTGTAAGGTTTCTCTTTGGTATGAATTCTTTCATGCGTAGTTTTATTACCAGACTGTGAGAAACTCTTGTTACAATATTTACATTGGTAAGGTTTCTCTTTGGTATGAATCCTTTCATGCCTAGTCTTACTACAAGACTGTGAGAAACTCTTGTTACAATACTTACAATGTTAAGGTTTCTCTTTGGTATGGATTTTTTCATGTGCAGTTCTATGACCAGACCGTGAGAAAATCTTACAATGTCGACATTGGTAAGGTTTCTCTTTAGTATGAATCCTTTCATGCGTATTTTTACTACGTTTGATTCGTTGTCTTCGAGATTTGTATTCTTCTTCCAAGGCCTTGTGTTTATACCAATATGGATGTATCCACAGCTCGTGGTGGCGTAAATGAGAAAGATATCGTGGAACGGCATTGCAAAAGCTTTGTCTGCAATATTTACACACGTGAGGTGGCATGATATCCCATTCCCGAGGAGGTCGGCGTGTCATTGTTTCTGGAATTTCTATAGGTGAAAAATAGATAGTTACAAAACAACTACTTATTTAACTCGATCACAAATGAACTTAACAATTAGAAAAATTATTATCGTTAATTTAATGTGACACATGCAGTTTCAGTCAAAGACACAAGATAAAGGAAAGAAAGACGTCTGAAATCACCTTTTAAATGTTATTACACCGTTTTTAAATAAAGGATGTGTCTGTAGCTTTGTCCATTGCAATTTCAGGTTAAAGATAAAATCGACACTGTCCATATGGGAGCAAACTTAATCTAACAAATCTGTACAATTACAAGAATTTATTAACATTGCACGTAAATCTACGAAGATTTTCAACATTGCCTACAAATGTCGGTTTTTTGAGATATTACCTTTGAAGTTCATCGGTTTGAATTTTCTTATATTATTTAAATTAGCTGGATTGAATAGATTTTCAGCAACCAAAATGGCTACAGAATCCACTCGTTTTGAAAGAAACTAGAATGTTCATTTATGCCCAATCCTAGTTTTACAAGTCCTAGTTAAAGTAACAGTTATTGTTATAGGCCCTGGGCGTTCTTTTTCCTATGCAGTAGAACCCCAAACCATCCTCCACCATGTCTGTCATGTCCCTTTATACAGATGTTAGTGAACCTCTTCGACTCAAGCTGCAGACTCTGACCCGTCTATCATTGAAATTCAAGCAAAACCGACTTTCATTATTGAAAAAGACATTATCGCAGTCATTGTTTAAATTTCTGTACACCGTGTCAGGGGACATTGACCATGTTGCAGACTTAGTAGCATCTAGATGAATGGTTTATGAGACTTTAGATTTATTTCTGATGTTTGACGAGGCGTCCAAAGCTTTTCACCCCTTCGGACTTCCTTGTCTGAAGAAAGCAGGTCCACCTCATTCTCACAACCTTTCAATCGCATCCTTTTTCCTACTCACTTCATGATGTGATAACCCAACCTCCAATATCCAATAATCATGCTCTTTCAAATTATGAACACTGAGACTACCCATTGCTAGCACTTTTGTCATTTAGAGTAACTCAGTAAATAAATAAAGCGCTTTCTGGATTCTGGTCCAGGAATCATCTTTTGTGATGGTCATTACAGATGCTTAAGAAAGCAGATATGCAAGTCGACAGGTATGTGTTACAATATCATTCAATCATCATTGATAAGTTTAACTTGGTTATAACCCAATGTCGTAAATAGGCCTACCAAGATTTAAACAACATCATATATGGGGTACAAGGGGTATATTTAATTATAACCTCCCGCCGGTTTTAACCGATCAACACTGACAAACTGTTTTAATAACTTTACAAAAAGGCTAATTGAAGAATGGAATTCGTGTATCGTGAAACAAAAATAAATGTGGAAACCAGACCTGCCGAAAATTTACTGTTCGGCTCCAATTCAATATCATTTGATTACGCATGCTTGTCGTGGTATTTTTTTCATAATGTTATTTCCTGTAGTTGGTTTTTGATGGGGGAAAGAAAAAAATCCACAGAACCATCAAAACCGCAAACAAACATAAAACACATTATTGAGGATAAATTCAACTCATAGACAGGACTCAAAAACAAAGCGAGCAATTGCGCTTTCCATGGTATTTTTGTTTGTTAAAAAGCTATTACAGTAGCTTCAATCACTCAATCTAAAATTACTAGATTTATTTTCAATTTAGGTCCCATTTTACGATTGTGTCATATGCACAGTAGTCATCTGGACCAATTCCGTGAACGTGGAGAGCATTAGTGCATTTCTCGGTTAATTTGACTTTTAGGAATTAGGGTAATGAACACATTTTGCGAGGGTGCCCGTGAATGTATGCGCGGAATCCAGGAGGGGGGAATTCCATGCATAATACATGGGTCAAAAATGAAAAGTGCTACTTTTGTTGCAATCAAAAACGATGGGAAGGGGTGGCTTCTAATGAATTATGACATTTCCTCGTGTGTATTTTGTATACTACTCATAAATACTACCCAATAATAAGATGATATTATCACAGCAGTCGCAGTACAAAGGTTAAATCTCAATAATTCCTTATATTCTTTGCATTTTGAGAGACCAAAACGTGAGTTGCAATGTGAGTTGTTAACAAAACCAGATAATGATACAGGAACAATATTAAGAAAGGTTTTCGGAAGGATTATTCATATGACGGGTCTTGAATATTGTAGCTAGTGTTACACATCGCATAAGCGTTGTACATGGTTTAACTTTTCAAACTGAGCTTGATGCCTGGATATGACAATTATTTCACTTCGAACTATGATTGCGTCCATCAAGCTAGTGACGATTCAGCATAAATATTAATCAACTCTCTTTTTAGTAACATCGAAGTGTATGCATAGCATATACTACGTGAATCAAAAAAAATTGTGCAAGGATTAAAGATGATCTTGACCTTAATGCAATCACTATTTCGTAGATTTGTTGTTGTTTTTATAAAACACATCTAATATACTTCCAAATGTTGAAAAAATAAAAGAAATCGATTAAAAAATAAGCCCGATGACCAATTTTGTAAACACACCCCTTTTTTCGCCATTCCTATGGGATTTACACACATTAAACTTGTGTTTGTGAGAATGTATACAATATCAGTATCATGATGCCTTTATCAACTGAATGCTACATTTTCTTTATTATTTTCAACTACGGATTAATCAATGAATTTATTTATACCAATGTGCCAACTGATATGACGAATCCAAACACCAATTTACCTGTTGCAGAGCAAGAAAACAATTGATCTTCCAATTGTTTAGGATATTGCAAAGAGTTTAGTTCCATATTGGAATAGCTTGTATCTATACCTAGATTACAGTAGTAGTGTTGAAACCCTTTTCATTTACACATCAAGATTAATTGGGTGAAATTTTGTGTGAACATGAAATTCTTTTTGAAGATCAATGAAGGAGATCATGGCTATTCATATCAATTAAACAAAATAGCATGGGTCATCATTACTTTCATAATGCTATGCCCCGTATATCGTACATTAACGTATTCTTGCTTAACTGTATAAATCCCATTGGAATGGAGGAAAAAGAGGCGTGCTTACAAAATTAGTCATATCTGGCTTATTTTTTAATCATTTTCTTTCATTTTTCGACATTTGGAAGTATATTAGATTTGCTTTATTAAAACAACAACAAATCTATGATTCAGTGATTTTATCATGGTCAAGTTCATCTGCGACCCTTGCACAATTTTTTTTTGATTCACGTAGTATAGTTTCATGATTTACAACTTACCGTCACGCTGTTTTTTTGATTGACGACATGTGCAACACGATAGTCACTTTATACATCGGTGCTCACATACACAAACGATTGCAATAAGCAAAAGAAAATATTTTAAAACTCGCCTGCAAAAGTAATACATATAAAAGTACTGGCCAAAATGGAGAGAAGCCGAAGTCACACCGCGACTGTATAAAGTATAACTCATATAGAAGAACACCGTATCTAATGATTCTTATTGACACTTAAAAGTTCAGAATCCAAAGTCCAAAGTTCGTATTTAACACGTAGCAGTCTGCACTTCAACTAGTCAGGTTAATTTATTAGAACCTAAACCAATAATTTTTAACGTGTGTAGAAACATATTGTGCCGTGGGTTTTACAAATCCAATATGGCCGCCACCACGTCCGAAATCATTAAAACTCTCTGATAGCGACACAATTTTGGCTCTAATAACAGGGGGTTCGTCCGCGAAACTTGAATCGTAAGTATATACGAAACTTTTGCTGAGCGCTTGTTACGATTTCTACAAGTTGTGACTTACGTGCGTTCGCGAACAATGGACGTTAGACAGTCGTAGGAATACCTTTTCGCATAACTTAGGATCATTATTACGTGTCTTCTATTTGGGTGCATTCGTGGGTGCAATTAGGTACGAGTCGGTGTTGAATGCCGTTCTAGTAATATCGATTAATGGATTTTAGAAGCATACGCGTGGTTTGGGGTTAGTGCAGACTTATTGAAACGGGTTATTAGTACTCGGACTACCGCTCGCATATTAGAATTCCTCGTGGTTGATGAGAACCGCGTTAAATTGGCTTGTTATTATTAGCTGTGTACTTTCGATAGGTATTAGATAGGCCTACACCGGTACAAGAAAATGGCTTCAGAACTAAAGAGGGTGGCTAATTTTTTCCTCATTAGGAGTCATTGTTATAGGTTGAAAAGACAAAAAAATATTTTATTTAAAAAAATTAAAAGTAATATAGGCCTATATCCAATAAACGAAAACAAAAGGACATGAATGAATGAATATTACAGGCATGGTAAATGTCTGCAGCCAGCAGGAAAAGGTCTGTTAAGCAAATGAAGAAGAGATACAATTACTAGCGAAGACTTGCACTGATTTTGTAAAGAATTCAAAAACTCGGAACGAGTCAATAGATGACGAATAAATTGTGCACTTTTTAAAGCTGACTCAAATATTTTGAAATGTTTTTGTGTGTATATTAATTAATCATCTGAAATACTCAATTCCACCACAAAGATC